>CAXITT010000015.1:1968581-2016410 GCA_964033795.1 Lymnaea stagnalis | reverse complement strand
CCCCCCCCCCCCCCAATGACCTTTGTTCCATTTTGCAATGTATGAAGAATTTATAGGAACAGCTTTGGTTTTAGGGGTTGTTTAATTGAAACATAGAATTCATTGGCGTAGCCAGGGTTGGTGTCAGGGTCGGTGCCAGGGTCGGTGCCAGGGTCGGTGCCAGGGTCGGTGCCAGGGTTGGTGTCACCCGATGCGGTCAACTCATGGTGTCACACCCCTCTTTCCACACCAGACTTCCACGATGCATTTCTTCTTGTTAAGTCCACATTATAACAATGACAAGAACAAAAAAAAAAAAATTGAATGTCATGAGGTAAATGTATTTAGCAACTGTAACAACTTACCTTTATTGGTCTTCAAAGCTGCAAACCTGTCAGTCATGCTCAAATGTTAAGGGGCGGTGCTAGTGACGAATCGGCGAACATTTGAGTATTTCTGGGTTTCGATAGATTAGGTTTCTAAATCTGTTTTTTCCTTTCAAATAATTAATTACGTATTAAAAGATATTAGAACATTTTGTAAAGATTATTTTGTTAACCCTACAAATGGGTAAAAAGTCATTTTTTAAAGGTTTTTAACGTTTACCTATACGTTTCATGTACTGATTCATCACATCATATTTGGTATCAAACGAAAGTTTTATTTCTCAGAATTTAGATAAATATAGCTTCCAGTCACTTACGAAAGTACACGAACACTTCAATCGGCACGGAATTCTTTTTATGTTATGAAATTCGATTAGACTGAGCAGAGAGAGCTCTGTAAATATGCAATTGTTCAACTTGGTGTCGACCCCTGAGATGGTGTCACCCGTTGCGGTCGGCGTCCCTCGCACCCCCTTAACACGCCACTTATCGAGGCACCCTACAGAATACAGGGTCCGTGTGACGGCTCTGATATTAAATAAGTGAAGGATTTTAATATTCGTTAATAAGGGATAAGGTAGACGTAAAAATATTACAATAGTGATAGAAATGAGGGTGTAGCAATATGTTATCGTATTATTAGACTGGTTATTAGCAGGGGCGTAGGAGCGGGAGAGCGGAGGGTTTGGTCCACCCGGGACGGCATTTTGTTTCCTCTTATATTGAAGGGTGGCATTTTCGGACGCTTGGATAGTTTTTTCTTGGAAGGGGGCGACATTGCCTCACTCCCAATGTCTCACTGCCAATGTCTCACTGCCAGTGTCTCACTGCCAGTGTCTGACTGCAAATGTCTCACTGGCAATGCCTCACTGCCAATGTCTCACTGCCAATGTCTCACTGCCAATGCCTCACTTCCAATGTCTCAAAGCCAATGTCTCACTGCTAATGTCTCACTGTCAATGCCTCACTGCCAATGTCTCACTTCCAATGTCTCACTGACAATGTCTCACTGCCAATGTCTCACTGCCAATGTCTCACTGCCAATGTCTCACTGCCAATGTCTCACTGCCAATGTCTCACTTCCAATGTCTCACTGCCAATGTCTCACTGCCAATGTCTCACTGCCAATGTCTCACTGCCAATGTCTCACTGCCAATGCCTCACTGCCAATGTCTCACTGCCAATGTCTCACTGCCAATGTCTCACTGCCAATGTCTCACTGCCAATGCCTCACTGCCCATATCTCACTGCCAATGTCTCACTGCTAATATCTCCCTGCCAATGCCTCACTGCCCATATCTCACTGCCAATGTCTCACCACTGCCCGAGGACAAGAAACACCAAGAACCAAATTGATGTTTGTATATATGAGACTACCATAGAGCAGCGCTGTTTCTATTAGTCAACACTCAGATAAAGGAGCTATTTATAGCCTCGCAGCTCAGATTGTAACAAAAATCATAGCCGTGCTCAATAATCGACTCCCCCCCCCCCTCCCCCAACCACATACACACTTTTCTCCTTTGCACGTAGAGTAGTTTCCCGCCTAACACTTCCGGCATATGGCGTCAGGTGACGTAAACNCAATGTCTCACTGCCAATGTCTCACTGCCAATGTCTCACTGCCAATGCCTCACTGCCCATATCTCACTGCCAATGTCTCACTGCTAATATCTCCCTGCCAATGCCTCACTGCCCATATCTCACTGCCAATGTCTCACCACTGCCCGAGGACAAGAAACACCAAGAACCAAATTGATGTTTGTATATATGAGACTACCATAGAGCAGCGCTGTTTCTATTAATCAACACTCAGATAAAGGAGCTATTTATAGCCTCGCAGCTCAGATTGTAACAAAAATCATAGCCGTGCTCAATAATCGACTCCCCCCCCCCCTCCCCCAACCACATACACACTTTTCTCCTTTGCACGTAGAGTAGTTTCCCGCCTAACACTTCCGGCATATGGCGTCAGGTGACGTAAACACACTTATATAAAAAGTGATCCAGGCTGCCAGAATTACATTTTTCTTAACATAGCAAGCACACACAAAACTTATTGGCTACCTCATTCCTGGGTACAAAGAAAACGATAACTTATTTGCTACCTCATTCCTGGGTACAAAGAAAACGATAAAGACTAAAATCTGCTGGACGCTAAATTTTATATAAGATTTTGTGACGTCACAAAATTTCACACGATTAAAATTTAGATTTGTTTTTTTTAATCTCAAAACTGATTAGTTTACCTCGTAATACAATATGTTGCGTCTTCTAATTGTCATTTATGTTCAAAGTTTAAAGAATATCTTGTTATGAGCAGTTGATAACTTATTAAGTCAATTATATTTCCAAAGACTAAATTTCCTGGATAATTATGAAACAATTTTTTTAATTACTTTTATCATCTTTTAAGAATTTTGTTTATGGATAACTTGAAAAAAAAATTTTTTTTTGCTATGAGACTTTTTCGTCACCTTATAGCAACCATATTAATTTTCAAGTACAACTGAATTTTGAAGGGATTGTTAAAGATTAATTTTAAAAACATTGTTTTCTCAAGCACTATCTGAATGACTCCTTTTGACTTGGACTGGAAAAAACTACAAAAACAAACAATTACTCCCCTTTTGTGTGCAGATTAGGTCCCTTCGATCCCTTAGCATTGCTTTGCAACTAACACTTATTGGCAAAATAATTTGTAAAAAACTGTCACTCGGAAAAAAAGAGACGAGATTGACATTCGTTTATAATGTTGTAGTAAAGATTTATTTTGTTCACTATAGTTTTCAACAGTTTGACACAACATCAAGTAATTACAAATTCACAAAACAAAAAGTCAATGTAAGATTAATACATCGCGAACAATAATTAAAATATGTACAAAACCACAAAGGTTTTGAAGTTTTCAAACACTCTATCGGTCACACATTTGTACAGTGGACAGTAAAGTCTGTAGAGGCCATCCACACATTTGCTATATGTACACTCCTGGCAGACACACTTTCGTAAAATGTAGCCTACATCATGACAAACCACATTTGTTTAAAATGAATGGTGTACATTATTACAGACATGTACACTTTCATATTTGTCCCTACTTTAGACAATTACAGCTAATTTCTAATTTTTGTGATTTACCAAAGGTCACTCTAATATTCATCCAAAGGTTACCTTTGTCTAATATTTACACTTTGTGGTTTCTAACAGCTAACTGTTAACTGGGGAATAGTCTAAAATGTGGGTTTCCAACCTTTTAGGTTGTGACTACCAAAGAGTCGAAAATGGTTTTCCAAAGGGTTGGTGGCTGAGACATTTCAAATTTTTTTAAGTCAGTGCCTTCAGGTTTGATAATTCATAATGCTCACATTTGCTTCTTACACATCTGGGAGACCATAGATTTTTTCACACTTCTTTAGTTTATTTGAAATAACAGAAAAAAAATTGGAATAAGGTGAGTTTAGCAGTAAGGAAAACTCAACAGAGAATTTTGAGGCATTTTTATTTTATGAGTTACAATTTGAAGTAACACATTAAATGAGTCCAAAGTTACAATTATCAAGACACATATGTTTTGAAATATATTTTTTTTCAATTATTTTTTTGTGTGTGTTGCTTTTACCCAATTAAAAATCTTTTATTTTTTATTTTTGGGGTCACATGTCAATTCGTTTCTAGAAGGTGGGCTGGCATCTCAAAAAGATTGGGAACTTTTGGTCCAAAAAACTAAATTTGTTTTGCTTAACCATAAGAAATGTGTTTTCATACAATGCAAGTCTGGATTATAGCTAAAAGTGTAATCTAAAACATGTTCCACATTTAAAGTTCTGGTCATAATGTCCATTAAGTCATTAATTATTAGTGGAAAACAATACTTTGAAATAAATTTACTGGTAGCATAATTCAAAGTGCACGGAAATTAGAAGTCTTTTAAATACAAAGCAGTATAAATCCATTATGATCATTGAACAAAAGCAACCAATGTCACAAAAGCATGGACAAATTTTGTTGGTTCACTTCCAGTGATTCTATTTTCACTTTATTTAGACCCTTCACATTCGTTTCCACCCATAAAGTAATAAAAAAAACCTATATGAGCAAGTAGATACTGAGGACATAATTTGGTTTTAAAGAGAAAAACAATTGGCTCTAAAAAGAAAACAACAGAAAAAATCATTCTGGCTCACACTTTGTTTGATATATTAATGTAAGCTGGCAAATGTATGTAGGACCTAGACTATGCTGGCAAATGTATGTAGGACCTAGACTATGCTGGCAAATGTATAAAGGACCTAGACTCTGCTAACAAATGCATGTAGGACCTACACTATGCTGGCAAATGTATGTAGGACTATGCTGGCAAATGTATGTAGGACCTAGACTATGCTGGCAAATGTATGTAGGACTTAGATTATGCTGGCAAATGTATGTGTGACCTAGACTTGAGTACATGGTATTTAAAAAAACAACATTCACCATCTCCAAAACAAACATTTCTTTATATTGAAACAATTATTGTTATGTATGGAAAAAAACAACAATATAACAAAATATTTACAATTCCATTATTGATGGAGATAACGTCAGCCTAAGTAATGAACAATATACAACCTGAATCTTTAGTTTATAATATTTACCAACTAAATTGTATACACCAATCCCGTCAAAGAGATTTGTTTTAGCCTAATTCAACCCTTCAGTTAAATAGACAAACCAGATAGGAATTAATGCATAGTAGTATTACTGCCAGACACTATTAACATAGTTGCACTGAGATAACATAATTAATTTCTTTATTTTTAAATTACTTTCACTCGAAATATCATGCCAAAATCATTCTTCATCTAACACAAAAAAAGGACACAATAAATTTTTGTAAAAATCATAGCTTATGGAAATTTAAAATCCACTGGAACTAAGTCAGAGAGTAACTAGCAAATGAGAACAAAAGTTAAGAATTATTGGTTGAGGAAAATGCAAGCACATGTACAAAAAATAAATTCATATTTTTCCTAAAATGATGAAGTTGATTGACACCCTATGATTAGGAAACTTTTAAAACTGTTTATCCAACTATTCTCCAAACAAAGCCTGGCTGGCACTTTTTGCACAAGATACAAGTCACGGTCTATTCTCTAAACAAACCCTGGCTGTCACTTTTTGCACAAGATACAAGTCATGGTCTATTCTCCAAACAAACCCTGGCTGGCACTTTTTGCACAAGATACAAGTCACGGTCTATTCTCCAAACAAACCCTGGCTGGCACTTTTTGCACAAGATACAAGTCACTGTGGACTCATTAAAATCGCCTTTGCGGTTACTTCTATTAAACAGGTATCTAGAGGAGGTTCTTTTGATTGCTGCTCAAGTCATTGCTATGTCTGTCTAATGATCATCAGCCAGTTTCACCAAGGTTGCACAATGGTTTAGAACCGGTGCACTTCACCTTTACAAGAATCAAACACTTTTTAGGTTTACATTTTTTTTTATACTTTTTGTTTTTACATCTCATAAATTTTTTTATGTCCCATTCTTCGTTTTGCCGCAGAAGACTTTTGGCCAACACATGACCCCCACCCCAACCTGTTTACTTATCACATCCAGAAATTTCCCAACCACAATTGCAGTTATCATTTCTTTATGTACCAACCTTAACCAGTGGCGTTGGAAGTTTGTTGGGGTGGGGTGTTCCCAACCCTGGCGATACAATGTCTTGCTATACCACTGAACTAACAAACATCATCTGAAACTTTAAATTATTTTCTGCCAGTGTTTATCAAAAATGTCATGCCAATATTTCAGGTGAACTTGGGTGATTTTCAATTATGCTGTGAATCATGACATGATATACATTTTGTTTTAATGTACAACAAATTATGATTTTAAATATGAGTATTTAGTTCACCAATTTTATAGCAATAGAAAAGCCATTAAATAGAGTAATATATATATATAAATATATATATATTTATATAGATTTGTGTGTATCATTATATCATCTAGAAAAACATTCATATAATAAAGACAAATATTTCCTTAACGTATTTGTTGATCAAACAAATCAACATTTCAGTCATCATACAGTCATCAGTAAATGGAAGTTGGCAGTATTCAACAACAAGGGGGAGGACTGTCAATTCGCCATCTTAATGGGATTTACAATAGTAATGGAGATTAGAAAATACTTAAAATAAATTTATTTCAAATTCTCCATTGGTCCAGTCAACAAATTAGAATGCCAAATTTCAAAGCTAATTTTAAATTCCTTCGTAAAGGTCTTTTAAAAGTTTAGTTAATAAAAATACAAACTTTACAGTTTATAAATGGAGTCCCAAATTTAAAAAAAAAAAAGGAAACTTAATTTGGAGAGTATCAGAATTTTGTTAAGTAAATTGAAAAAAAATAAATCATTTTAAAAGTTAATTATGAAAAAAAAAAAAAAAATCACCCATCAATATCTGACCTCTACTGTTGTCTTGGTTTAATTATAGTTTATTTATTTGAGGATGAAAATGTGATAGTTTCAAACACATTCTGAAATTCTTTTAAAATAAAAAAAAAAAAATAATTTATAAAGTAAATTATAAAAAAAAAAAAAAAAATCACCCATCAATATCTGACCTCTACTGTTGTCTTGGTTTAATTATAGTTTATTTATTTGAGGATGAAAATGTGATAGTTTCAAACACATTCTGAAATTCTTTCTTTTTTTTTTCTTTTTGAAACTTCTTTTTAAATAAGACAAATTGAAAAATTCTGAATTTCAAATAGCAGCTTTTGTGTACTAAAGTTTACTTTAAAAAAATTTAATGTGCACTGAATGTGCACAAGAAAATTTAAATGTCCCCTGGTGACCATGATAACATAAGTATCAAGAGTTGGAGACAACCTGTTTTAGTCAGTTGTAATTGAACATTCATGAAAAAAGATTTTATTTACAAATGAAATTGGCCCATAATATATTTGAATAAATGAAGCAGCCATGTTTGTTGTCTGTTGATGAACATAGAATCAAACTACAACAGTAATTGTATCTGAGATATTTAAACTTGGAACCAATTTTTGTAAGAACTATTTTACTTTACCAAATTACAATAATTAAGTAGTTAAATAATTTATTCAGGATGTCTTTTTTTAAATTTAAAATTGAAATTGTGAATATGACTAGGAGCTAAAAATATTTTAAATAAGTAAGAAAACTACTTATTATTATGGAATAAATGGTAAACAATCATATTAACATTACATTTTTTTTGGTTGTTATATTGCGAACGGACAAGACAAAGATAAAATGGAAGGAAATCTAGCCATAATCAATATTATTCTATAAAACATAGTTAGAAAACGATTTTTAACACTAAGGGTAATTTTGTTAAGCTAAAATCAAGATTTATTTTCCTTACTTCTCAAAATGGCTAACTTTGCTCAACTCAAATATTCCCCACACACTGTGTCATTAAAGATATCAATGTGGTGAAGGAAGGGGAATGCGGAAGGGGCAGTCTGCCCCGAGCTGCACTTTTTTTTAAATCTGGAGGGAAGCATTTTTGACCATTGACATAATTTTTGTGTTGAAGTTTTGCAACACATGGAAATAAAATGCTAAATACGTTTTATATAAAGAGATTATATTTACCCTATGTGTTCATTTCTTTATTAATTTTTAAACATTCTTAACTTTATATTTAACCAATCCATAACTGTGGCAAATCTTATATTACACTCGGAGCATTAGGAACGGGAAATCAAGGTTTTTTTAAAAAAAACTCTGCAACCAATTGGATAGTTTAGTTCCTAGCTTGTGTCTGACCGCAGGACTGAGATGAAGTCCATCTTGGGTGGGATGGATGTTGGGGGAAGTTTCTCCTATCATGCTGCTTTATGTCCCACATTTACGGCTATAAGGTAGCCAGGTTCTGTCCACAATTTCCTTTCATCTACATTTTATGATAAAATCGTCACAGGGATCTGAACATTTTATATTTTGATTCTATCAAAGGAAGTCCATGGCTTTGGTCAGTTTGTGCACTGGTGTAATCAAGACTGTTTAAAACAAGACTTCACCGCCACTATAGCAGTTGGAATGCAGTGTCTTGAAACACCTCATGCTATAATAAATACATAAGAGGTGCTACGAAGGTTCACCATCCATAACATCTTAAGAGTTTAAACATGTTTTAGGATGGTCACTCGCCATTTATATGCTTTGACAACATGACACCTCCTGGTGCATAACTAAATGGAAGATTTATATGCTTTGAAACATGACACCTCCTGGTGCATGACTAAGTGGAAGGACCTATGTTGATTGTCAGCCAATGTTACAGAGGTTACCTCAACAAGGATGTAAAAATAAGTGTCTCTTGCTATCTCGTCTCCTCCTTGTTTGCATCGTCCGTTTCCCCTAGGTACACCCCACTCTCACAGCTGTCCACCCACGACTGGCTGCGCTGCATGGTTGTGTTGGTCCTGGGGCCGGTTTCCTTAATGTCTTCCGTCTGGTACACCCGCACACGGGGCAGGCGTCCGGTGAGGAGCATGTAATGACGGATGGTGGATGCGGCAGCTTGACACAGCAGCCGTCCACATAGAAGGGAGGCTATCACGGACGTAAAGGTCGTCAACATCCAGTGGGAGAGGTTTAAAAGTGGAGTCACCTCCTTCATGACGACATTGTCCATGTAGGACAGACTCAGATCTGTGGACATAGCAGGGAGAAATACATCAGGCTTTTGACATAAACCCACGGGTGATAAAATGTTTGAAAGACATGCTAAGCAACAATAAGACCACATAAATAGTC
The DNA here is from genome assembly GCA_964033795.1 of Lymnaea stagnalis. Lineage (NCBI taxonomy): Eukaryota > Metazoa > Mollusca > Gastropoda > Lymnaeidae > Lymnaea > Lymnaea stagnalis. Next base: position 2,007,241 of record CAXITT010000015.1, on the reverse strand, counting down.
TCATCCTGAAAATGAAGCTTAACTGGAACAATATTAAATACTTATTATTATTTTTATTTTAAAAGTGAGAAAATGTAAAAATTTGATTCAAAACTTACCATGGAAAGTCTGAGCCTGAATAGGTAGGAAATTACAGCCAACAATTCTCCCCCCTGGGGACTTAAAAACAGTCAGCTCATCACAGTTGTCTTTCTTGGCTTCTCTGCACAATCTCTGCAGTGTTGTAGTCAGCATGGATGTCTGGGAGGAAATCAAATAATTTAAGTCCATTAATTCAAGAGTATTACATTCTATGATGTCTGGTTAGCAAAAGGACGAAATTTGACATTAAACAAGATCCCAAAATTACTTAAATTTATCAGAAAAAATGCTGGGTTTTTGTACTACCTACAGTTCTTCAATGGCTATTAAATTACTGCATAATTTTTGTTAGAATTACTTTTATAAATTTGGTTACCCAAACTGTCAAGTATGTCTTCAAGCATGGAACTATTTATAGTTTAGCGGCATATATGTTACTGGTTAGTTGAAAATGAGCCAAAAATTTTGATTGGATAATTTGAAATTTACTTTCCCTATTAAGGGAAATAACCTACTTGTAAGTTTAAAGTTGAAAAGAACATGTCAGTCAGGGTGTTGACTTCAAAGTCACACAACTCTTTGATCCGATGGAGTTCTAGGGTCAGTTGATATGCCAGGCCCTGGAGGTAACGGGAACTTGTGTCCAGGTGCCAGTGGACATCAGCAACAGCAGACTGACCACCAACAAGTGTGCGGAAGTTCTCTTCCGTAAGCCAGAACTGTACACAGTAAGTTAAAATACACAGGAATGTGACGGCTATGAAGGTCACAGAGCCCTGGGGGGAAAAAGTTATTTTTAAAATGAAATAAATGATGATTTATCACTTCTGAAAATATGCTCTTAAATATCTTTAGTACATTTTAAAAGGCTAAATTCAATGATGACTGGTCATAAAGTTGACTGAATGACTGGTCATAAAGTTGACTGAATGACACTTTCAATGACTGAATGTAAAAGAAACAACAAAAAACCATACCTGCCATACAAGTTGGGATAAGAATAAACGCTGTAAAAATTTCTTCAGGTCGTCAAACCAGCGAACAAGAAAACACTTCTGCATGCGCAGGGTTGCAGGATCCTCGGGTCTGTTCATCTTTTCATTCCAAATCTTCTGCAGGATGTCATCTTTATCTTTCATTTTGGGAAAGTCCTGCAGGAAGGTAATCTCGTTCTCACCGAACAGCTGCTCCTTGACATCTACATAAAAGCCTGATGACTCATCCAAAGGATTCTCAAAAGCAGGCAGATGGTATGCTGTTTGGATCTCCAGAACCTGCTTACAGGTGTCATCCGTGGGGATGCGGTCGGCGTACCCATGCCGGGCGGCGTACAGCTGGTTGCTGAGCCATGAAATACGATACACCCACAGAACTATATCCAATGTGATGAATATAGCAATGAGCAAAGAAAACAAGTGATTGTCTTGTGACTGATCTGCATCTGATGGTGGAGTGGGTTGTGTCGTTGCCAACTCGGACATCTGGTCACTGATGAAATTTGCCGTTTGTTTGTCTCCTTGGATGTTCACCACATTTGTTTCCAGTTTTTCAAATGAAAATTCTTCCAAATCATTGGCGTGGTTGGTCGGTGGAGTTCTGGGCCTTGGTGCTCGCTCTGTGTAATAGCTAGAGTAATCTTTTACTTTAGACTTTCTGCGAGACAAAACAGTATCCCGTTCTGGTTTGACATCTTGCAACCGAGAAAATTCCCGGCCATCGGGATTAGACTTAAGGTTTCCACTGAGTCCAAATTCATCTGCGTCTCGTTTCTGTCTAAGATCTGTCCATGTCGATGACCCGTTTGACTGAAGTTGGTCCATTTCAAATAATGGCTCTAGCACTGTATATACATAGGAGTGACTATTGTAATCCAAATTGGGCTCAATTTTAGCAAGATGTGGATCAACTGATGGAAAGGTGATGTTTAGAATTGATAAATGAGGTCTTGAAATGCCAGCCATTCTGTCAAAGAAAAAAATCTTCAGTTCAATTTAGCAACAACAAAAACAATCACTCAAATAAAAAAATAGTTTAAAAAGTCTTGGTGGTTCTCAAATAGATTTATTTTTCCATGCTGGCAGCAATAGGTTCATTCGTAAGGAGGTTCACCTGTATTTTGACTTCAAGTATACTTCACTGTTCTACATTTAATTTTGTTCTTTTTTATCTAGGAGGGTTGGCAAAATAATATTCTAAATAAGTTCTCTACTGGGTAGACCCTAGAGTAGAGTTGCCATATCTAGGTGGGACCTCGTCGGGACACTCTGAGATAGGGGTATAGAAATGAAGGAAAAAATTTATTTGATATAATTACTTTTTATTTAGAACAAGAAGGTCTTTAACGGTGATGGTCCCGATATATCGGGACGGATGGCAACCCTACCCTAGGGCAGAACAAAGTTATTAGATAGCCCCTGGTTTAAACATCACAGAGTTGTTAGATAGCCCCTGGTTTAAACATCACAAAGTTGTTAGATAGCCCCTGGTTTAAACATCACAAAGTTGTTACATAGTCCCTGGTTTAAACATCACATAGTTGTTAGATAGCCCATGGTTTAAAGATAACATAGTTGTTAGATAGCTCGTGGCTTAAACATCACAAAGTTGTTAGATAGCCCCTGGTTTAAAATCACATAGTTGTTAGATAGCTCCTGGTTTAAACATCACAAAGTTGTTAGATAGCCCCTGGTTTAAACATCACAAAGTTGTTAGATAGCCCCTGGTTTAAACATCACAAAGTTGTTAGATAGCCCCCTGGTTTAAACATCACAAAGTTGTTAGATAGCCCCTGGTTTAAACATCACAAAGTTGTTAGATAGTCCCTGGTTTAAACGTCACAAAGTTATTAGATAGTCTCTGGTTTAAACGTCACAAAGTTGTTAGATAGCCCATGGTTTAAACGTCACAAAGTTGTTAGATAGTTCCTGGTTTAAACATCACAAAGTTGTTAGATAGCCCCAGGTTTAAACATCACAAAGTTGTTAGATAGCACCTGGTTTAAACATCACAAAGTTGTTAGATAGCCCATGGTTTAAACATCACAAAGTTGTTAGATAGCCCATGGTTTAAATATCACAAAGTTGTTAGATAGCCCCTGGTTTAAACATCACAAAGTTGTTAGATAGCCCATGGTTTAAACATCACAAAGTTGTTAGATAGCCCCTGGTTTAAACATCACAAAGTTGTTAGATAGCCCCTGGTTTAAACATCACAGAGTTGTTAGATAGCCCTTGGTTTAAACATCACAGAGTTGTTAGATAGTCCCTGGTTTAAACATCACAAAGTTGTTAGATAGCCCATGGTTTAAACATCACAAAGTTGTTAGATAGCCCCTGGTTTAAACGTCACAAAGTTGTTAGATAGTCCCTGGTTTAAACGTCACAAAGTTGTTAGATAGTCCCTGGTTTAAACGTCACAAAGTTGTTAGATAGTCCCTGGTTTAAACGTCACAAAGTTGTTAGATAGCCCATGGTTTAAACATCACAAAGTTGTTAGATAGCCCCCTGGTTTAAACGTCACAAAGTTGTTAGATAGTCCCTGGTTTAAACGTCACAAAGTTGTTAGATAGTCCCTGGTTAAAACATCACAAAGTTGTTAGATAGTCCCTGGTTTAAACATCACAGAGTTGTTAGATAGTCCCTGGTTTAAACGTCACAAAGTTGTTAGATAGCCCATGGTTTAAACGTCACAAAGTTGTTAGATAGCCCCCGGTTTAAACATCACAAAGTTGTTAGATAGTCCCTGGTTTAAACATCACAAAGTTGTTAGATAGCCCCTGGGTTAAACATCACAAAGTTGTTAGATAGCCCCTGGTTTAAACATCACAAAGTTGTTACATAGTCCCTGGTTTAAACGTCACAGAGTTGTTAGATAGTCCCTGGTTTAAACATCACAGAGTTGTTAGATAGTCCCTGGTTTAAACATCACAGAGTTGTTAGATAGTCCCTGGTTTAAACATCACAAAGTTGTTAGATAGCCCATGGTTTAAACATCACAAAGTTATTAGATAGCCCCTGGTTTAAACGTCACAAAGTTGTTAGATAGTCCATGGTTTAAACATCACAAAGTTGTTAGATAGTCCCTGGTTTAAACGTCACAAAGTTGTTAGATAGCCCATGGTTTAAACGTCACAAAGTTGTTAGATAGCCCATGGTTTAAACGTCACAAAGTTGTTAGATAGCCCATGGTTTAAACGTCACAAAGTTGTTAGATAGCCCATGGTTTAAACATCACAAAGTTGTTAGATAGCCCCATGGTTTAAACATCACAAAGTTGTTAGATAGTTCCTGGTTTAAAAGTCACATAGAAGATGGTATTGAAATTAATATAAAATTTAAAAATTTAAAGAAAAACTATATAAAAGTTCATACTCTGTCACAAAATCCTTATGTTAATGTAGTGATTCATTCATAGTTTAGAATAAATTGGGTTAGAAAAATCGAAAGGAATATAGAAAGTTTAAGTTGTGTAAAGTAAATAAATAGTGGAACAAAATATATTTAGGCTGAAATAAAAACAGCAGAACAATTTAATGGATGTTTCAGCTAAATGTCTTCTTTAGCAGACAACATAAAACAAGAAATAAACTATTTAAAAATTAAAAACGTTTGTGTTCCCAGATGGCAATGGAGTTCTCTCACTCTCTGCGTAGAATCAAAAGCGCACTATGACTAACTTAGGTCACTCCTTAACTTTTTAATGTCTCACAATTTGTTATTTCTTGCTTTGTATTGTCTGTTGAAGACGGCATCTAGCCCAAGTGTCCTTTGTATTGTCTGTTGAAGAAGGCATCTAGCTCAAATGTCCTTTTGTATTGTCTGTTGAAGAAGGCATCTAGCCCAAGTGTCCTTTGTATTGTCTGTTGAAGAAGGCATGTAGCCCAAGTGTCCTTTGTATTGTCTGTTAAAGAAGGCATCTAGCCCAAATGTCCTTTTAATTCTTCTGTTTTTTTTCAAGCCTAAACATATCTTTTTCCACTATTTAAATTTAAGAGACAAATCCAGAGCGCCTTGTGCCATGAAAACAAAATTGCACCTCAATTACTTTGAGATGTGTCTTAGTGCTGTGTGTAAAGATAGTTCCCTTATTTTGCTTTTATAGTAAAATTACAAATCTACCAGCAGGTGTACTTATATGTTATAGTTACTAGTACTGAAAAATTCCCTATAATAGTAAAGTAATGTGTTTATTTACCTGCCGAAAACGTTGTCCCCAACAACCAACAACTCTTCAGCCTTGTCGATCCCCAGCCAAGTAGCGAACTGCTTGACTTGTGTAGATGACAAATACTTTCTGTCGACATCCTCCTCATCTTGGTACAGATAAATCTGGCGGGGAAACTTCAGCCAATCATTGAGGGCAGTGTTGCGGAGGAACAGGTAATAGTTGGCCTGGAACCTATTGACAATCGCATGAATTGTTTTGTTACAGTCTGTGACAAATTCATTGATTTGTTGCATGTAGACAGAAACATTGTGTTTCAATATCTCGTTAGAAAGATGATGCAGCATTCCGTCCTCAACGAAAATTGTCTCCACTTGTTTTTGGGTTGTGATCTCATAGTCGTACAAGAGTTTTCTGTTCTCGTTCTCCAGATGGTGGATGCAAGCTTCTCTCCGCTCTCTGTAAAGAGTTGCTAGGCGGAGTCGTTCCTTCTCCTCAAACTTTTGAATCTCCGTTAGAGATTTGTTGACCTGGGCCTGAAGCTCTCTGCCCAAATGTTCAGGGTTGGAGATGTTTGCCCAGACGGAGGTGTGAGAGTAGTAAATGATGACAAATGTCAGAGTGAAGGAAAACACGAGGGAATAAACTAAGTACAAGCAGATGAACGTGCGTATGGGGCAGGTCCACTGGGGCGTTGCAGCAGACGCAGACACAGTTTGATTGAATTTCTCCCCCTGGTTGTTGAGGGTGACCGCTTCACTTTCGGGTGTCGTGTTGGCCATCAGATAAACTCTTTTGACCTTCTTGTTGATGCACTTGTACATGATGAAGATGACCAGGAGAAGTGCCAGTGTAACGCTGAGCACAATAAACACAGGGGTCCATACTTTGTAAACCCGTGTCGTTTTGTCATCATTGGTAGATGTGAACTCCGGGTGGGTGGGCAGTTCAGATGATGTCGGCTTGACCTCATCCACGTGGATAGGGGAGTAGACTGATGAGAGGACCAGGTTGTGCGAGGTCACAGAATCGTTAACTTGAATGATGAAGATGTCCGGCAGGTCACTCATGCCGGTGCTGAAGTTGAAGGTCATTGAGAAGTTCTCGGGACAGTTCATTAACATGTCAAAGTGGCCTGCACACCCAGTCATTAGCTGGGTAAATATCTTCAGGCTGATAACTGTTGGACAATTCTCCTGCTGACCTGGTGGAGATAATGACATGTATTTATTCTGGTAACAAGTGATATCTTTAAATTGATGATTTAAGCTTTATGTTGTAGTTATTTATTGCTGTTTATAACTTTAAATATTTTGTTGAAAATAATCAATTAAAAAAAATAGAAAGCCATTTTTCTTTTCTTCATAAGTTTAAGATTGAAAATCTTCCTGAAATCTTATAAGAATTAAACATATGATTATACACGTAACATCTTAAGAAAATTATCATATTTCTAAATAAAGTTTCATGACAGTAAATCTGTCGCTGGCCTATAAATTAAGTGAGAGTAAGATTACATCTTTAAATTAAGTGAGAGTAAGATTACATCTTTAAATTAATTCTGAGAGTAAAGCTGTGTGTTAATTTAAGCGCAGTGACAGTAATAAATCAGCATGATTTGCCGGGTACTTACCTTCAAACAACAACTTCCATGTCGATGTATCATGGTGCCATGATACTCTGCCATACAAACTGCTTGGCTTCAATTTGCCTTTAACTATTGTACCTTGCAGCTGTTGTAGAACTGACTTGCCCTCTGTTATAGAAAAAATATATTTTGTTAAAACTAACAGTCAAGACAATAACACAAGGAGTTAGTGATCTTGGTTAAAATTACCTACTGATCAATTTTACATAAATTTATTTTTAATGATGTTTTTTTCCATTTAATACATTTTTTATTAACATTTATTTTGAAAACATTTAACTTTCAGTTTAATTCTAAAAGCATTCTTTTATAAGATAATATCAAGAGCATATTGAAATTGTTTGCAATTGATGGTTGAAGGGCACAAAATGTTTGGAACAGAGGATATTGCTAGTAACATTGCAGTAAATAAAAACATTGCATTATTGGGATCATACATTTTTTAAGCAGACCAAACAAGAAATATCTGACTTATCCTACTTAGAAGTTTGTACAAATATTAAACATCTCAAGTTTATGTCAATGAATATAACAAATGTTTAAACTATTTCAAATATTTATTTCAGAAATCAAAATAAAAGCATAAGCCCATTATTCTTTTATGAAACACATTTTCTGTAAATGCACTTAACTGTAGATTAAAATAATGGATATTGGCAACTATTTTTTTTAAACATCTGGGTAAGGAAATATGAAATACACATGTATGAGATAGCCTGTCATTACTACATTGCCTTGTTTGCTCTTCATCTTGCAAGCCTTCCCCACACCTACATACAACTTGACAGCATTGTCCCAAACATCGATGTTAACAGTTTCTTACTTTCCACGTAGAACTTGATGTACGGGGCCCTGTCTCTGTGATAAAGTTGGTAAGAAAATCCTGAGTTCTTGGAGCCACTGTTAGAACTGGGAGCTTCTAAGGTGTTCTTGCGTGCCATGACAGGGGTAAAGTCCTCCTTGTATATGGTCTGGTTTGGGTAGATCTGGTGGAAATAAGCACAAGGTTACAGCCCTATGAGGCTTAGCAAAGATAACTCAATGAAATAGGACATTTTTTTTTTAAATTTCAAAGCTCATTCTGATATGTTATTCATTAGCTCACCACAAATTTAAATAAATTAAAAATCGATTTAAAAAGAAGTTCACATACTGGCTACACATCAATGGCTAAGGGAGGAAACCAATAAATAGGTACTCAAATATAGGAAACCAACCCAGGCTAGACAATGTTAAAATATTTTCCAAATCATGTAATACCACTCACTACCTGTAACACTGTAGTTCAGTAATATTTTGATTTATTAATAGTATTAATGATACTAGTCCATGAAAACCAGTAATTATATTGTGACAATATTTCTAGAACAGAAAGGTTCTGTGTGACATTCATGTGACAGTTTTGTTGACCATGACATGGAACTGTATAAGAATGTACCTGTGAGATGTTCTTGTGACAACCGCCTCTATACCATGACAAGGAACTGTACAAGAATGGCCTCTCAAACTGGATGTAAGCTTGTTTAGAAAATGAATCCTGTGGGAATGCTTTGCGCTGCCTCAGTTCCCTGGGCGTCTTGATCTCACGCACGGTGAAAGGTTTCATCAGCGTGTCGGAGTAGTGCTTCAGCTCCATGTGGTCTCCAACCAAGACAAGCTCCTCCTCAACCTTTAACCTTGTGTCATGTTGTGCGTTGATGAAATCAAATCTTAAAAATTGAAGAAAAAAAAATTATGCCGTGATATTGAGGACAACTAACTTGAGATTTTTTACCAACTTTTAAATATAAGCCCTTCAGTTACACTAACAACATAGAGCAAATAAGGATGGATAATTTTTTTTTATTTAAAACACTGTCTTTTGTTTGATGTCTATCAGTCTGATGTCTTTTAGTTTGATGTCTCTCAGTCTTCCAGTCTGAAGTCTTTTGGTTTGATGTCTCTCAGTCTTTCAGTCTGATTTCTTTTAGTCTGATGTTTTTCATGGTTGTGTTAAGGGAATATTTAAATCATGAAAATTGTAGAAAAAAGATAGACTATGTGTTCACAGGATAAAGCACAATAATTAGAACAGACTGTTAGTCCACATAGCAACAAAGTTCAAACATTTGTGGTACAAACTTAGACAGCCTTTTTTCGTGGTCCTCCCGAGTGGCGGCAGTGACCGTGAAATGCTGTGGTGTTGTATTGAAGTTGATTGACGGTGCACGGATGGTGTAGCTCAGGCTGTACAGGTGAGGGGGAGGTTCATATCTTAGGTGACAGGCAAACTGGCGCTCCATGGATTCAAAATGTGGGAACAGGGAAAATATGTCAACCTCACCTGAAGAGGTAAGAGTTAGTTATGCATCAATAATTGGCTTTCTGGTAATGTAATTTAGAATTTCGGAAAACATTAAGTTACAATCTCATAATATATTTTTCAATGAGAAACTAATTCATTCATCATTGAAATGAAGTGAGCATGACAAAAATGTAATATATACCGGTACAAATCAAATTGTGCATAAGTGAAATTCAGCAAAAGTAATCAGACTTTCAGACATTTCTTAGCTTGATAAATTCAAAAACAATAAATCTGACTACAAGCCAAATCAGAGAATATATTTTAAAATTTAAAAAAAATAAAAAACTGGTCCAGATGTTTTAGCATGGCTAGTCCAGAGATTTGTTACCTGTGGCACATTCAACTGTGGGTGGAGGACATGCCAGGCTGTGATATTTTTTACAAGCACTCTGAGAGTAGCACCTGATCCCACAACACTGGTTGTCAAGGAGTTGAACTGTGGAGGTAAGACAAACTGATAGGTCATTTGACTTTTTAACTGATTACGTTTGCTTGTATTTAGTCAGAAATTAAAAAAGATGAAAATATTCTTCATGCAATAAATATCGAAAATATTTCCTAACACTGTCACCAGGAAAAACTTGCCAGTGAAGCTTATGATTCTGGAATCAAGTAAATTGTAAAAAAAATGAGCTTAACTTCCCCTTGAAAGAAGTGGCAACATTATTTCAATGTGGACAGCTTAAAGAACAACCTAAGCCCCACAAATTATGGACAGTCAGACCAGAGGTTTCTGAGTGCCCTATCTCTGATCCATCAATTCACCCATTCACTTTTTTTTGAGACAGTGTTTGACAATTTATGAACCGAGTTTTCTAGGTCATAGTTTTATGTGTCATTACAATCTTTATTAGTAATATTTGTATTGTCTTTATAACCTTTTGAAACAATATTTATATTTGATATACAATCTTAATCAATAATATTGATATTTTCCTTACAATCAGTCTTGTTCTCAGGCTCGGGAGGGCACACTGCCGCAGACAAACAGTTTTCACATTCCTTTCTGGACATCTCACATTCCTTGGTCGGGAACATGTACTCCTGCGTCGTGCGCTGTGAAGCCTGGAACACTCTGCGTAGGATTTCTGTTTCCTCTGTGCACACAACACTGTTTGGTCCATCTTTCAAGGGAGTCAGTTTGGACGTCTGGAGAAAATAATATGTTTCCTAAATTAGCCTGGAGATGAGTACGGCCTTTTTGTATAAGTCAAACCCTAGTGTTGAGAAACACTAAAGAGACCAACAGTTATGTATGAGTGAGGTGCATTAAGCAAGGAGGGGGGTGATGGGGGTAAAGTGAAGGGGTGTTAGCTTCCACTCTAATTGGGTAGATGTCAGATTTTTTTTCTGTATTGCCTGGAATATTAGGTTATTTAATGTGATCCAACACACTGCTTGAAGTAATCACAAGGATTTAGTTAGGAGTCTCCCTTAAGGGTGTGCCTCCTAAATTTTAACTCATGTGTGCACAGATGATTCACCATAACTTCAACATAACTCATGTCCTACTGTGGTCAACTATAATAGAAGTAACTGCTATTTGAGAACCTTTATTTTGTTGGCCAGTGAACTGTTATTCCAGAGATGTGGTAAGTGCATTTGACAATTTTGTTGTTTTAAATTTACTGTAATAAATTTGAGGCCTTAGTTTGGAATTGGTATTAAGAATTTGAGCATCTCCTGCAATAAACTTACCTAATAAATTACCTAATCATAAATGAAAATAATAACAAAATATCAATAAATAATAAAAAAGATATGTTGATATTTTTAATAATTATAATAAATAATTATAAATTGTTCATTAAGATATCTTATGTAGCATTGACTGCATTTAATGTGGACTTTGGTGGCTAACTCACATTGATATGAGGGCAGGCTGTGTTGATGTTCCACTGCAGGTAGCGGTCACCATCCTTGTAATGTTGTGGGCATCTTGGGATGGAAGAGTCTGTGGAGTCGCACCGCACAAGCTTGGCTGCTGATGTCCTGTTGGCAATGACCTCCAGCTGCAGTGAGTAGTGGTCAGGCACTGGGTGTCTGCCAGGGATGGGCATCAAAATTGTAAGCTTTTCACTTAACATCATTATAGAAATGCATTAATTTTTGCAGTTGCTATTGCAACTGTTTGGTGCTTTACAGCATAATTAGAATTGATTCGATTAATGATTGAGATATTGATTGAGACATTGATTGAGTCATTGATTGAGTCATTGATTGAGTTATTGATTGAAACATTGATTGATTTATTGATTGAGTCATTGATTGAGTCATTGATTGTATTATTGATTGAGTCATTGCTAGAGTCATTGATTGAGTTATTGATTGAGTCATTGATTAGGTTATTGACCGAGTCATTGATTGAGTCATTGATAGAGTCATTGATTGAGTCATTGATTAGGTTATTGCCTGACTCATTGATTGAGTCATTGATTGAGCCATTGATTGAGTCATTGATTGAGTCATTAATTGAGTCATTGATTGAGTCATTTATTATGTTATTGACCGAGTCATTGATTGAGTCATTGATTGATTTATTGATTGAGTCATTGATGGGGTCATTGATTGTATTATTGATTGAGACATTGATTGAGTTATTGATTGGGTCATTGATTAGGTTATTGACAGAGTCATTTATTGAGTCATTGATTGTGTTATTAATTGAGACATTGATTGAGTCATTGATTGAGTCATTGATTGAGTCATTGATAGAGTCATTGATTGAGTCATTGATTAGGTTATTGCCTGACAAATTGATTAAGTCATTGATTGAGTCATTGATTAGGTTATTGACTGAGTCATTGATTGAGTCATTGATTGAGTCATTGATTAGGTTATTGCCTGACTCATTGATTGAGTCATTGATTGAGTCATTGATTGAGTCATTGATTGAGTCATAGATAGAGTCATTGATTGAGTCATTGATTAGGTTATTGCCTGACTCATTGATTGAGTCATTGATTGAGTCATTGATTGAGTCATTGATTGAGTCATTGATTGAGTCATTGATTGAGTCATTGATTGAGTTATTGATTGAGTCATTGATTGAGTCATTGATTGAGTCATTGATTGAGTCATTGATTGAGTCATTGATTGAGTCATTGATTGAGTCATTTATTATGTTATTGACTGAGTCATTGATTGAGTCATTGATTGATTTATTGATTGAGTCATTGATTGAGTCATTGATTGAGTCATTGATTGAGTCATTGATTGAGTCATTGATTGAGTCATTGATTGAGTCATTGATTGAGTCATTTATTATGTTATTCACCAAGTCATTGATTGAGTCATTGATTGTATTATTGATTGAGACATTGATTGAGTTATTGATTGAGTCATTGATTAGGTTATTGACAGAGTCATTTATTGAGTCATTGATTGTGTTATTAATTGAGACATTGATTGAGTCATTGATTGAGTCATTGATTGAGTCATTGATTAGGTTATTGACTGAGTCATTGATTGAGTCATAAATTGAGTCATTGATTAGGTTATTGACCAAGTCATTGATTGAGTCATTGATTGAGTCATTGATAGAGTCATGGATTGAGTCATTGATTAGGTTATTGCCTGACTCATTGATTGAGTCATTGATTGAGTCATTGATTGAGTCATTGATTAGGTTATTGACTGAGTCATTGATTGAGTCATTTATTATGTTATTGACCGAGTCATTGATTGAGTCATTGATTGAGTCATAGATAGAGTCATTGATTGAGTCATTGATTAGGTTATTGACTGAGGCATTGATTGAGTCATTGATTGAGTCATTGATTATGTTATTGACCAAGTCATTGATTGAGTCATTGATTGAGTCATTGATTGAGTCATTGATTGAGTCATTGATTGAGTCATTGATTGAGTCATTGATTGAGTCATTGATTGAGTCATTGATTAGGTTATTGACTGAGTCATTGATTGAGTCATTGATTATGTTATTGACCGAGTCATTGATTGAGTCATTGATTGAGTCATAGATAGAGTCATTGATTGAGTCATTGATTAGGTTATTGACTGAGTCATTGATTGAGTCATTGATTGAGTCATTGATTGAGTCATTGATTGAGTCATTGATTATGTTATTGACCAAGTCATTGATTGAGTCATTGATTGAGTCATAGATAGAGTCATTGAGTGAGTCATTGATTAGGTTATTGACTGAGTCATCGATTGAGTCATTGATTGAGTTATTGATTGAGTCATTGATTGAGTCATTGATTGAGTTAAATAAATACATCAAATAATAACAATGACAATAAACAATAAATCAATAATTGGTTTCATGGGACCAGAAGACCCAAATTTGGTAAAGATGTTGAAAATGATGTTTCAAAGGTTTCAATGGCTCAAGAGGGTGGGAGGGGTTGATTATATTCTATGTGTTACAATACTTGAATTTTATTTAAGACTAGCACACATTTAGAGCATGAATTAATAACTTAATTGAATTTATCTTTTAATTAGTTACCTCATAGGAATTCTGAAGTGCTTTTTAATAATAGATCTATATGAATCATACTTTAAATTTAAGTCATTCCTGCAACTTTGATTTCACTAATTAATACTTTACCTGCAGTAGTTATTTTGAACATAATTATAATATTGTTTCATGGCCTGACTTGGCTCATTCAACTTTTGAAACAAAGCAGTATCATCAACCGCCTCCAGGTCATGGTAGTCAGGGACAAGAAACACCCCTGAGATGCTGACGGCAATGTCTAGGCCGGATTGGCGTGGCCAGACGAAGTCTAGACTCTGCTGGTTGTTTGTGATGTACATCGGAGTTTCCAGAGCCTCCATATTGATGAGACGCTCCATGAAGATGTTGGGGGAGTAACTCACAGATATCTTAATGCCATCTGCAAGGAATAATATCAGGAGGTTATTAACTGTAACTTGAAGAAAATTTATTAAAAATGTAAGTAGTGTCTGTGGCAGAGCTATTTCTGATGCACTATATTACTCCAGGGATTAAAGTATGCTTGAAAATGTTCTGGTTGAAAAATTATGTTTACAGTAATATCATTATTTGACCAATTCATATTGTTATACAGACAACAGGTCTACATCATCTTTCCCAGTGAATGAACTTTAGCTGACCCCAAGATTCAACAGCTTGTTTGGGTGTGGCTAATTAAAATAGTCTCCCTTGACCTTGTTTACAAATAAATAAAATCTGTCTTGTGTAATATTAGAATTATGTAAGAAAAATCGAGAAAATTCAAGAAAGGAATAAAATGTGCAAACCCGTTCTAAAATATCCCTGAAACAGCCCATATATATACGCCTAGAGAGATTGAGTGACAGAAGGAAGAGAGATATATTTTTGCTATCCCTATTGATATTGCGATAGAGATTTGCTATACGAGACAGAGATTTGTTTACTAACATTTGCTGTGTGTGTGTGTGTAGATTCCTTTTTCATCATGTTGTACCTTTTACAACACTGTATCTTCTTCAACATTGTACCGGTACAAACAAATCATACTGTAAGTTAATAGCTTTAATTTTATTTCTTTTTGATTTTGTAATTTATTATTAACTTGATAAAATTATTGTAATAAGCCCTAGTTTGGGTATCAGTTTCTTTGTTATTGTATTTAATTTATGGTATCGTCTTTTGTTGTGTACTGTTTTAGAATGAGCCATATACTTAAATAAGAGAATAATTTCTCCATACTCATACTGATAACAGTACGTAACAAAATCTTTAATGTTTGTTTCTTTTTGTTTTTTTTCAAACAGGAATTTAATTTTTTTTTTCCACTAATGATCATTTTTAACTAATCAAACAGACCAGTAAAATCAAAATATGAAGCTAAAGTGATCTAAGCATCAGCTTAATTATTTCATTCAGTGAGCAAGAAATATTTTTAAAAACTTAATGATAACAGAGGCTCACCTGTAAATTATTTGTTTATTGCTTTTCCTTAACTAACTGTAGCTACTTACCATCGGGTAAATGTGATTTATTGCCAGGAAGTATGCCAACAGGAAATGACACATCTATTAAAGAAAAACAGCAATCAGCAAGTGCAGATGCAGATGTAGATTTTAGGACCAAAAATAAAACGGCATGTACTTGAAAATTTAAGAGAAGAAAAATGTTGGCCTATATCTCTATTTTATTATTTTGAGGCAGTGCCTATTTCAGCTAACTAAACCAATCACAAGTTTTTGATGGAGATGGTTCTTTGGGTTTAGGGTTTTAAGGGTGGCGGCTTTGGGGTTTAAGAGTGAGTTTTTATTTTTACAAGGAGTAACTAATATATTTTTTAAGCCGGCCTCTGTAAGAGATGAGGACAGACACAGACATAAGCTTCTATGGAGGAAATAAATTTACATGACATTATAAATATATAATCAACTAAGTACCAGTAAACTGCTTTAGTACTGAATATAAATAATATATTTAGGGACTGAAATTGATACACACCAGGAAACAAACAGAACATCAATAAAAGACAAAGTGAAATTTGCACAGTCTATTTCTTCAAAGGAAGCTTTATACCTGATCTATTTCTAAGGTAAGTAGTGCCAAAAGTTACAGTTAAATTTTCTAGGGCAAGAAGGCTGTTTTTTTAAAATGATGTGTATATCATATGGATTTCAAGTTGTATATTAAGAGTGGATACAGTGACTTAGTAAAGGGGTGTGGCCGGTTGGGGGAGGGGGCTTTTTTCCTCTTATACTGAGGGTGCACTTTCTGCCACCTGCAGAGTTTTTTTTTTCGTGGAAGGGGGGACGCAAAAAGCTTATACCTTAATTTTCATTTGATAGAAAGGGTGAACACTTACCAATACAGATTGTGTCCCTGTGAGTGTTGCACTGTGCTGCTGCATACTGTGTTTTACCACAAACTGTGCATGCTGTTAGATAATCACAAAAAACAGATTTTCTAAGATTTCTAATATGATGTCCCAAATCTATTTCTGAGATTCTAAAATCTCTAATGCAAAGCTACAAATCTTTTTCACATAATCTAAGATTGTTAAAAATGTTCAGATAACTTACGCTTGCATATGGCATCTGAATGACCAGAACATGTGGAGACCAGGAAATGGTTGGCTGGACACCGACTCTTGCACTCTGGGCAACATAAAAAATAACAACACATGAAAAATTATAGGACAGGGAAATCAATTTTGAACAATGAATTTATAATAAATTTTTTTTAACTACAATTGAATTTTAAAATCAAGTGTTAAATTATAATTTTAATCACAAATGAAATTATGAAAATACAAAGAGTTTTCACATATAAATAATGTCTCAAAACTGATACATAAAAATATCATTCATTAAAAAAGGGAACATAAGACTAATGACATAACATAAGACTAATGACATAATACTAATGATGTGACATGAAACTAATGACATGACATATGAAATAATAAAAATAATGTGACATGAGACAAGACATAAGACATAGACTCAGTTCACACCATCAAATTCCTTTTAAAATTTTGTTCATACATTTAATGCAATTTTGGTATGCAGCTGTGTCACAACTTTCAAATTATGATTTGATCAAATTCTCATTTTTGTCTAAAAAAAACCAAACAAATTAAGCACAAAATAGTGCATTCATAAAAAAATGTGATGCCTCTTTGAAAGGAATTTGATCTTGTGAACTGACAATAATGATGTGACATAAGATTTATGATATCCTAATTATATGATATGGACTAATGACATGATGTAAGACTAATGACATGAAATAAGACTAATGACATAACATAAGAATATTGACATGACATAAGACTAATGATGTGACATAAGAAAAATGGAGTACCGTGACATTGCCATTCCTTGAAGTAAAACCCTGTCCTACATCGACAGTTGACTGACTGGTCAGTGGCAGCATCACATACGACACTTATCTGGCAGCTCCTCAAGTCATCTCTACATCTCTGAGTGTCTGCATCATGGCAGTGGGGGGAGGGGGGGGGGGTTGCTAGGAAGAGAAGGTGAAATTATTTCATGGAATAACTTTGTAAAAAATTTTCTTTTAAAATTAATTGATTTTATAGTGGCAGCATCACATACGACACTTATCTGGCAGCTCCTCAAGTCATCTCTACATCTCTGAGTGTCTGCATCATGGCAGTGGGGGGAGGGGGGGGGGGTTGCCAGGCAGAGAAGGTATAATTATTTCATGGAATAACTTTGTAAACAATTATCCATTAACATTTATTGAATTTAATTTGTTGATATCACATGAAATTTATAGCTTGAAAAACCCTGTTGAAAAGTCAGCTTATTAAAAAAACTAACAGAATTCATAAAAAAAAATAGCAAAAAAATATATGGGAAAAAATTGCATAAACATACCAAAAAAATGTTATAAATTGCACTTTGTAAAATATTTTGTAGAATTCTGGTGTATAAAAATATTATCAGGAAGAGGTTATGTCTTAATGCAGTTTAGGCCAGGGATTCCTGGGCTTTTAATGGGATGGACTGACACATTGAAGATAGCGACCGGTGCCCACTCAATTAATTTGTTTTTGTTTTTTTCAAGTTCTGAAATTTGTTCATCTTTTAAGGTCGCCAGCAAAGTTTGGGTAGATACCATTGGTTTATGGGTAGATACCATTGTTTATGGGTAGATACCATTGTTTATGGGTCGATACCATTGGTTTATGGGTAGATACCATTGTTTATGGGTTAGTAGATACCATTGGTTTATGGGTAGATTCTATTGGCTTATGGGTAGAGAGCATTGTTTATGGGTTAGTAGATACCATTGGTTTATGGGTAGATACCATTGTTTATGGGTAGATACCATTGTTTATGGGTAGATACCATTGTTTATGGGTAGATACCATTGGTTTATGGGTAGATACCATTGGCTTATGGCAGATACCATGTGGGGTAAGAACCCAAACGCCCTACACCTGGGTTGGTCAGCTAAAGGACCATCATCATGGAAGTGCCTGACAGCTGTCACAACTCACCTAACAGTTGTAGTCTAGAAACAAGGGACAAACTGGAATGGTTTCTTGAGAGTTGGGTGAGGTCTGGGAAATCTGAGAACATCCTTACTTTTCCTGTGGACACACAAACGGTTTATGACATCAGTTGTTAGAGTTGATACCTTGAGAACAGTAATGGTTTATGGCATCAGTTGTTAGAGTTGATACCTTGAGAACATTAACGGTTTATGGCATCAGTTGTTAGAGTTGATACCTTGAGAACATTAACGGTTTATGGCATCAGTTGTTAGAGTTGATACCTTGAGAACATTCAACAATTATTTGTTTATCAATGAAATAAGACATTTAAAGTATCAAGGACAAAACAAATATTTTAATTGGAAAATATTGGTATGAAGAAACAGGCAAATCTGTAACTGTAAGCAGGAATACAAAATACACAGTTTGTAGTGATATACACTTCCTAATCAAACACATATACAGCATACTAAACATACAAATTCCCTGTCAACCATGTCTACCACATAGTAATATACAAGTTCTAGAAAAACACCCGTTATAATGTGCATTGTAAACCTTATGTCCTAATAAACATACACCTTATGACCTATTGTGTAATGTACAACTTACATCCTAATGTACACCCTACAACCTATTGTGTATTGTACAATTTATGTCCTAACGTTAAACTTACTACCTAATGTTAAACTTACGTCCTAATATTCAACGTATGTTCTATTGTGTATTGCACATCTTAAATCCTTATGTACAAATTTCATTCTGTGTATTGTACACCTTAGGTCCTAATGGGCATACAACTTATGTCCTATTGTGTGTTGTACAAATTATGTTTTAATGTGCATATCAATTATGTCCTATTGTGTAACATACACCTTATGTCCTATTGTGTAATATACACCTTATGTCCTATTGTGTAACATACACCTTATGTCCTATTGTGTAATATACATCTTATGTCCTATTGTGTAATATACAACTTATGTCCTATTGTGTAACATACACCTTATGTCCTAACGTACAACGTACATCCTAGTGTATATGATATTACGTCATAATATGCATTGCACGACTGACGTCGTTATGTGCATTTTTCAACTTACGGAAGGTATTAGAAGCTGGGAAGGTGACATGGAGGGTGGGCTTGGTGCCTAGTCTGGACACACCCACCACCACGGCAACCAATAGCAACGTAGCGAATAACAAACAAGCCACACCCCGAAGTCGGGACCTCGTTCTGATAGGAACTTTGGTCGCTTTCGGTGACGCCTGGCTGTAACAGTGACAGGGTCTCTTTTGGTTTGTCTCCCTTGGTCTTGTTGGTCTCCCTTGTATGGTGTGTCTTATATGTTGAGACATATTACCAATAGACGTTTCCATCTGAGAAAATAACATTAGCAGACATATTCAACCAATGGATGAATGTAATAGTAATTGATGAATATAGATTCGACAGATGTTAAGTTAGACAGACTTAGTGAGACTAGCAAGAAGGTGACCAACCGATGGGCAGGCTGCGTGTTTAGAGGCTAGACTCACAGACAACACTCATAGTTAGACATACGCCCATTTAGACACTGAAGGATACATAGACATGCACATAGGTAGTCAAGAACTGACTAGTTCAGTTCATAACTAGATGAACGGACAACACGCATAGTTTGACAGACCTATTTTGACAGACACGCGGATAGACAGAAACATGGTAATGCATTGCAGAAAGACATTGATACACATGCACATAAAATGGTATACACAAGACACATAGGAACATTAAGACAGCATACATAAAGACACTGAAGGTAGACACAAATAAAGACAAGCACATCTAAGACAGACACACGGAGCAGTGTGACAGGTGACTTCCAAATATAGTCTGACATTCACGCTAAGCAGTAATGGCAGGTCACTTCCAAATATAGTCTGACATTCACGTTAAGCAGTAATGGCAGGTCACTTCCAAATATAGTCTGACATTCACGCTAAGCAGTAATGGCAGGTGACTTCCAAATATAGTCTGACATTCACGTTAAGCAGTAATGGCAGGAATCGGATGAGAGGGAAAAAAATTCGCAAACCTGTCAAATCCATCACAGTTTAACATTTTTTGCGTTACCTTACAGTTGCCGGAGTTGCACCGTAAAGTTGCCGGTGTTGCACCGTACAGTTGCCGGCGTTGCTCGGTGCGTTTCGAGAGGCTCAACCTGGCTAATTACTGTAGCAGTCTAAAAAGCATTATTAGCACAAAATTGTTTTTCTTTGAACACGCCCTTTCCTTGGCTGATTGCCTCAATTCACCTGCCCCGCCCTTATCCACTTCCGCTACAGCCGCGTGTAGTTAAGGTCAATTCAAGGTTAAACTCGCCTCTTCTGTCATTCATTTTCTGTACGATTTCTCTCCCCCCCCCCCACCATACCCCATCCCATCACATTGCTGTAACGTCGCACGTGCCCCAATCTCTCAATGCATTTACGTGAACGGTGGAACATTTGATTGGCCGACTGTCTTTTGTCCAAATGTCCGGATAAAACGGATAAAAAAGACCGCGTAGTCCGTTGTCTTGTCAGGAAAACTGTTGTTAAGAGGACATTTATTGTACATGAATCTGATCGGCGTACAGTTGTGTAAAAGCCTCGCACCCCTGTACACGTGATATTATCCTATTTGCTCATCCGTTAATTCTTTAATATGTTGAGAACACATGAACACATTTTGTGTTGTATGACGTCAAATGGGTTCATCCACCTGGGAATGACTTCATATATGTTGATGACTGCTCCTATGACGACATATATGTACATCCGCATGGGAATGGCTGTTGTAATGACTGTTCATATGACGACACATATGTACATCCGCCTGGGAATGGCTGCTGTAATGACAGTTCATATGACGTCACATATGTACATCCGCATGGGAAAGGCTGTTGTAATGACTGTTCATATGACGACACATATGTACATCCGCCTGGGAATGGCTGTTGTAATGACTGTTCGTATGACGTCACATATGTACATCCGCCTGGGAATGGCTGCTGTAATGACAGTTCATATGACGTCACATATGTACATCCGCCTGGGAATGGCTGTTGTAATGACTGTTCCTATGACGTCACATATGTACATCCGCCTGGGAATGGCTGTTGTAATGACTGCTCAATAAGCGCGTACAATAAAACTCCAAATCCGTGGCAATTAAATTGATAAAAGATGGCGAATCCTAATCTACTAAATAAACGTCAGTGTGAATGTTTTTATATGTGTGTGTGTGTGTGTGTGATAGCGAGAGAGAGAGAGAGAGAGGGGGGGGGAGAGAAAGAGAGGAAAGCGGGAGATTGTGAAAGAGTCAGATAGAGAGGGAGAGCGCGGGAGAGATAGAGAGGGTGAGAAAGGGCGTTATACCCTGGAGAGAGGAAGAGAGAGAGAGAGAGAGAGAGAGAGAGAGAGAGAGAGAGAGAGAGATTTAATAATAGCAGGTCATTGGTGCGATTTTTATAGATACCGTGAAAGAGATTTAGTCAGTGATTTAAATAAAGCTATGATCTATGTTCACAGAAAAGAGCGCTTTCAAAAGACTACCCAATGGCGTTGATGTCACTTAATAAACTTCCCGATTAGGTCGCTAAAGAAATTCTTAAAAATACCGTGAGTCTAGCGTTACTTAAATGCATGTTTTGACAAGTGACTCTAGCGTTACTTAAATGCATGTTTTGTCACGTGACTCTAGCGTTACTTAAATGCATGTTTTGTTACGTGACTCTAGCGTTCCTTAAATGCATGTTTTGTCTAGTGACTCTTGTAGATGGGACGTTCACGGGCTACAGCAATGATTTGAGATAATTCTTTTAACAAAAGATTCGCTGTTCAATGCAACCATATTCTTGATATACACGGAAATACGTGATTAGTCTTATTCCCACCATTTGAAGAAACTACAGATCATTGTGTACGGGATGGGGGTGGGTCTTTAGAATTATGACATAGTTCAGGGGCGTGTTTAAGGTGTGCATTGGCGTAACTAAGGGTTAAACCCGGGGTGGGGGTGGGGGATGGTGTGATCTCTTATTAACTTACATTACCAACCTATAGAAGGTGTTTCTGGAAGAGGCATTCGCACGTTTGTGGTTCAGCCCTAATCAGCATTCAGTCGAAAAATACGTCACCAAACAGGAGGCCATTTTATGAGTATAGCAATGTATCAAGGCACAATGTGTCAAGGCACAATGTATACAAGACACAATGTATCAAGGCACAATGTATCAAGGCACAATGTATCAAGGCACAATGTATCAAGGCACAATGTGTCAAGGCACAATGTATCAAGGCACAATGTGTCAAGGCACAATGTGTCAAGGCACAATGTGTCAAGGCACAATGTGTCACAGCACAATGTATCAAGGCACAATGTATCAAGGCACAATTTATCAAGGCACAATGTATCAAGGCACAATGTGTCAAGGCACAATTTATCAAGGCACAATGTGTCAAGGCACAATGTGTCACAGCACAATGTGTCACAGCACAATGTATCAAGGCACAATTTATCAAGGCACAATGTGTCAAGGCACAATGTGTCAAGGCACAATGTATCAAGGCACAATGTGTCAAGGCACAATGTATCAAGGCACAATGTGTCACGGCACAATGTATAATGTATCAAGGCACAATGTGTCAAGGCACAATATATCAAGGCACAATGTGTCAAGGCACAATGTGTCACAGCACAATGTGTCACAGCACAATGTATCAAGGCACAATGTATCAAGGCACAATGTGTCAAGGCACAATGTGTCAAGGCACAATGTATCAAGGCACAATGTGTCAAGGCACAATGTATCAAGGCACAATGTGTCACGGCACAATGTATCAAGGCACAATGTGTCAAGGCACAATGTATCAAGGCACAATGTGTCAAGGCATAATGTATCAAGGCACAATGTGTCAAGGTACAATTTATCAAGGCACAATGTGTTACACACGGAACAATTTCAGTCTATAGTTCATGCCCCTTCTTAGCATTCAAATTATGTATTTGTTTTACAATTATTATAAGCTTCTTAAATGCCACACACATAAAGCTGCTATCTAATAGGTTATTACTGACATTAGATCGTGAAAAATAGTGGAACAAGTTATGTTTGTTTCACATAATGGTAAATGGGTTAATGCAGCGGTTCTCAACCTGTGGGTCGGGACCCTTTTGGGGGTCGCACGACCCTTTCACAGGGGTCGCCTAAGACCATCTAAAAACACATATACTATACAGTTATATCGTATCAACAAAAATATTTTTGTTATTGGGGGTCGCACAACATTAGAAACTGTATTAAAGGGTCGCTGCATTAGAAAGGTTGAGAACCCCTGGGTTAATGGATCTTGATCAAACGACATGCATAGTAAATGGAACTCATATTCAGGGCGCCCTAATTTCATTTATGTATATATATATATATAAATGAAATTAGTGCGCCCTGAATATGAGTTTATATATATATATATAAATGACCTGATGTTATCGGGATAATAATGGTGGACACTTTGTGATAATTCCTATCTGCTATTGCAAAAACTCATTACAATTCCATATTTTAAAAAGATGGAAATATATGGGGGGGGGGGAAGTATGGGAATACCTGTATAAAGAAGTCAACAAACAACGAACGTGTCGGCAAGTAAAACAGTAAAAACAGAACACAATAAAAATAGATACTGAGCTGAAATGTAGTAGGCCCCCTATCCGAGAGGTCAGCAAGAAAATCTGTAGAAAGATGTTTACGTTTCGAACATTATTAAGTTTTGAGAAGTATTTCTCTGCTATTTATCAAACGCCTAACGTACCACTTTTCGAGCCACTGAACTACCAGTTTTTTCCCCCTAGAAATTGTTATAACATGACCTTAAATTTCCAAAAAAAAATCTATATGCCATTTCAAATATATTTGACATTACTGGAATTCGATATCTTTTGGTATCTGCCTTAAAAGTTGAACCAAAACTTTTGCCTCTTTTTTTTTTAAAGGAAAATCGAAAAACACAGAATTTGTTTATTTTAAAAAATCTCTTAACCAATTTTCTAATCTGTAACAGCCTTTTGTGTTGTTTTTTTTTTTTAAAGAAATATTAATCTCATAAAACTTTACACCCACTTTACTTTTCCTAAAGGGAAACAAAAATATTTTTTTCATATTTTGAAAGACAATCTAAACCAATCTTTTTTATGACCAATAACTGTAAAGGAAAAAAAAAATGTGGTTCTATTTTTAAGATTAGATTTTCACATGTGTAAAATTGTTGGGTTTTGATATGTTTATATGAGGTATGGGTATACTTATGTAGACGTACCCACGGTTTGTCAACGCTATTGAACTGTATTTTGTTAATTTTTATATTAAATATTTATTTGTAAAAAAAATGAACACCTATTTTTCGTGACAGTAATATCATTGGATTTAAAGATGGCGTAATCCACGTCGAAATGTACCCACTCTATTTACTACCCCCGATTAAAAAGTTAATTAATTATCAAATTTATTCCTCTATTCTCATGCGTATCTTGTGCTGCCTGGGGCAAAACGAAAGTATCGAATTCACCACCCCCCCCCACACACACACACACACACTTTTATAATTACAAAGTTAAAAAATCATTCACGGGATAGCAGCCCCCCCCCCCCTTTACGTGGCGCTACCACACCATTTTTGAACGCCTCTCCCTGAACTTAATTCAAACTCTCAAGTCCCAGATCTCTTTTACCAGACACTGTTTTATATTTTATAAAAATAGTATAGACATAATTCTACGCGTAATACCGTATATTGAAATGTTATGTTTGTTTATTTTAATACTGTATTTAGAGCTATGCCAAACTTCAAATGTGTCACATAATTGGGTAGTAGGATATAAATACCAAGATGAACCAATTGCAACTTCATCTGGTTTGTTCTTATTTGGATAATTGATACTGTATTACGTTAATTAGTGAGTGCTATTTGGCTATAAAGTTTCGCTGCACTAATCGACTTAAACGGCATTTTCTAATTAAATGTACTCTTAAAAGTTAAGTTTTTATTACTTTATAAATTTGATAACAGCTTACTTTTGGACTGAAAAATAAGTAAAAAATAAGTAAAAATCTATTCAATGTTAACAATACAAAGCTAGATCTTGGTGCTTGGTTAACAATTTAAAAAGCAGTTAAATTATTTTTATCAATTTTACTTTTGCTGCCCACAGATACTACTTACCAGCTAAGTGCTATTTCTTATTTTTATACCGTTTTTTATGTTGTTTTGTTCACTGACGAAGGCTTTCTGCCGACACGTTCGCCGTTTTGTTGCGTTTCTTTTTTCAGGTTTAACCCTACTCTGTTTTACTCATTATATTGTGATATTGTGACCATATTCAAATAAAAACTAAATGTTGTGATATGATGACCATATTCAAATATGAACTAAATGTTGTGATATGATGACCATATTCAAATATAAACTAAATGTTGTGATATGATGACCACGTTCAAATACAACCTAAATGTTGTGATATGATGACCATGTTCAAATATAACCTAAATGTGTGATATGATGACCACGTTCAAATATAACCTAAACGTTGTGATATGCTGACCACGTTCAAATATAACCTAAATGTTGTGATATGATGACCATGTTCAAATATAACCTAAATGTTGTGATATGATGACCACGTTCAAATATAACCTAAATGTTGTGATATGATGACCTTGTTCAAATACAACCTAAATGTTGTGATATGATGACATCGTTCAAATATAACCTAAATTTTGTGATATGATGACCATGTCCGTAACTCGGAAAACAGCCGATACATTTTTTCATTGTTTCATTTGAAATGTGCAAAATGCAACTTGATTATGGTGAACAAGTGATGACATTTCTCTGCATATACAGGCCACCTCCAAATAAGCAAAATAAGTTGAAGATCTGTCAGTTTACTGTGGAGTTTATACAGCTCCTTGACATGTATGCCACCAGCAACAACAATGTCATCATAATCGGCGACATAAACTGCCATTTCGACTCCACCACCGACAGCTACGTGAAGACCCTAAAATCAGCTCTTGACACACACGGAATGACTCAGCTTGTCAGTGTCCCGACGCAGAAGCGAGGTCACATCCTAGATTGGCTAGTTGTCAGAGAGGACCGGGCAGCTATGATCCAAAACCTCATTATTGAGGACAAACTTATTTCTGATCACTTCCCAGTCGCCTTCGACTTTGACTTGAGGAAGCCAGAACGCCTTCTGCGATTAGTAACATCCCGAAACCTCCGACAGATAGATCTAGCGGCCTTTAGAAGTGACGTCGCAGCCCTTGAGTGCGGTTTAGATGACCCTGCTAAAGACTACAACAGTCGCCTCAGAGTCATTTTAGACAAACATGCACCACTGTCCACACGGCGAGTTACGGACCGCCCTTCCGCCCCTTGGCTCACGCCCGAAATTAAGGAAGCGAAGCAGAAGCAGCGACGTGCAGAACGCCAATGGCGGAAGTCGGGCTTGACTGTGCACCGACAAATCTTTGTTGACCACAGGGAAGGAACCAAGAGGTTGGTCCTTGCAGCTAGGACTGAGTATGTTAGTCATCAGATTACAGGCAGCGGCTCAAGCAAGGACTTATTTCGCATTGTAGGTCAGCTGACCGGTAAAAACAAGGCTACATCTCTGCCAAATAACATTGCTGTAGAAGAGCTGCCAGACGCTCTAAATGACTACTTTATTACAAAAGTTAAGAGGATCAGAGCGAAACTTGACAGTTGCATCGATATTGCTCCAGAATTCTCAATATTCAACGGTTCTTCTATGGCTGAATTTGTTGAGGTCAGTGAATCGAATGTGAGGAAAATCCTCGCTGATACCCCAAGAAAGTCATGTTCGCTTGACCCTCTTCCAGCAGGGCTCTTGTATGAATGTCTGGATGAAATAGTCCCCATCATCACTTATATTATAAATCAGTCCTTAACTACTGGTATTGTTCCATCATCTTTTAAAGAGGCAATCGTTACTCCACTATTAAAGAAATCAAATCTTGATCCAAATGTGATGGAAAATTATCGCCCCATCTCAAATCTACCATTTATTTCTAAAATCTTAGAAAAAGTCGTTCTCCGCCAACTCCAGGATCACCTCACTCAGTTTAACTTGTTTGAACCATTCCAGTCAGCATACAGGGTGCATCACTCTACTGAGACAGCCCTGTTGCGCGTCGTAAACGACCTTCTGTCGTCTTGTGATGAGGGCAAGGTATCGATTTTGTCTTTACTCGATTTATCGGCAGCTTTCGATACGCTCGACCACGGCATATTGCTCCAGCGTCTGCAACAAACGTTCGGTCTCACTGATACCGTCCTGTGTTGGTTCCGATCGTATCTGACTAATCGGGTGCAGTCAGTTATTTCAAACGGCTTGACTTCGAAGAAATCTAATATCGAATTCGGAGTACCCCAGGGCTCGGTCCTAGGCCCAGTGCTTTTCACGATGTACATTCAGCCACTGGGCGCAGAGATCAGGCAGTTTGACATGTTGTATCACATGTACGCGGACGATACACAACTTCATCAATCCGTGATCCCTTCTCAGTTCCCTCAGCTGCTCAGTATGACACAGAAGACAATGGAGTCGGTTAAGCACTGGATGACGATAAACAAGCTCAAATTAAATGATGATAAGACTGAGCTGCTCCCCATCGCGACCGCTCAGAAGCAAAAATCTGCAAATAACACTACATCCATTACTCTCTCAGGTGTGCGTATTGAGTTAGCTCAAACAGTGCGGTACCTGGGTGTCTACCTAGATGGAAGACTAACTTTTGAAAGTCATATTAACATGCTATGCAAGGCGATTTTTCTAGAGCTGCGCAGGATTAGTCACATCAGGCCCTTCCTAACAATTGATGCAACAAAGAGGCTGATGTCTGCATTTGTGCTATCACGCATGGACTATTGCAATGCTCTTATGGTGGGTCTTCCAGCTACGCTCCTGGATAAAATTCAAATAGCACAGAATAATGCGGCTCGCATTGTTCTCCGCAAACGCAAGTTTGACCATGCAAAAACACTTCTGAGAGAGCTGCACTGGCTGCCAGTGCGTGCTCGCATGGAGTACAAAATCGCAACTTTGTGCTACCGCTGCTTACATGACCTGGCGCCGTCCTATCTGAAAGAGCTGCTGACGCCTTATGTACCCACTAGAGAGCTCCGCTCATCCGATAGTGGCAAACTCTCGACACCATGTGTTTGCCTTGAGACTTACGGAAAGCGCACTTTCGCATTTGCTGGTCCACTAATTTGGAACGCCCTTCCTGTCGATCTCAGAAACAACCAGACACTGGAGTCCTTTAAAACCGATTTAAAGACACATCTATTTCGCAAACACCTTCTGGGATGATTGTCAACATTATTTTCCAGTTAATGCATAATGGCTGTGTTGCTTATGGTTGAAATGGCTAGAAAGACTTTGCCATTGTATGCTTGTACTTAGTTTTTGTCGTGTTGCGTTTGTTTTAAATGTGGTAAACTATAGATTTGTTTTTTGTTGACTTTGTACCGCGCTTCGAGCCTTTGGGGATGAAGCGTGTTTTTGAAATGAACTTTATTATTATTATTATTATTATTATGTTCAAATATAACCTAAACGTTGTGATATGATGACCACGTTCAAATATAACCTAAATTTTGTGATATGATGACCATGTTCAAATATAACCTAAATGTTGTGATATGATGACCACGTTAAAATTTAACCTAAATGTTGTGATATGATGACGATATTCAAATATAACCTAAATGTTGTAATATGATGACCATGTTCAAATATAACCTAAATGTTGTGATATGATGACCATGTTCAAATATTAACTAAAATTTTGTGATATGATGACGATGTTCAAATATAACCTAAATGTTGTCATATGATGACCATGTTCAAATATAACCTAAATTTGTGATATGATGACCACGTTCAAATATAACCTAAATTTTGTGATATGATGACCATGTTCAAATATAACCTAAATGTTGTGATATGATGACCACGTTCAAATATGATCTAAATCTTGTGATATGATGACCATGTTCAAATATAACCTAAATGTTGTGATATGATGACCACGTTCAAATATAACCTAAATGTTGTCATATGATGACCATGTTCAAATACAACCTAAATGTTGTGATATGATGACCATGTTCAAATATAACCTAAATGTTGTGATATGATGACCATGTTCAAATACAACCTAAATGTTGTGATATGATGACCACGTTCAAATACAACCTAAATGTTGTGATATGATGACCATGTTCAAATATAACCTAAATGTTGTGATATGATGACCACTTTCAAATATAACCTAAATGTTGTGATATGATGACCATGTTCAAATATAACCTAAACGTTGTGATATGATGACCACGTTCAAATATAACCTAAATGTTGTCATATGATGAAAACGTTCAAATACAACCTAAATGTTGTGATATGATAACCATGTTCAAACATAACCTAAATGTTGTGATATGATGACCACGTTCAAATATAACCTAAATGTTGTGATATAATGACCACGTTCAAATACAACCTAAATGTTGTGATATGATGACCACGTTCAAATATAAACTAAATGTTGTCATATGATGACCATGTTCAAATATAACCTTAATGTTGTGATATGATGACCACGTTCAAATATAATCTAAATGTTGTGATATGATGACCATGTTCAAATATAACCTAAATGTTGTGATATGATGACCACGTTCAAATACAACCTAAATGTTGTGATATGATGACCATGTTCAAATATAACCTAAATGTTGTGATATGATGACCATGTTCAAATACAACCTAAATGTTGTGATATGATGACCACGTTCAAATATAACCTAAATGTTGTGATATGATGACCATGTTCAAATATAACCTAAATGTTGTGATATGATGACCATGTTCAAATATAACCTAAATGTTGTGATATGATGACCACGTTCAAATATAACCTAAATGTTGTGATATGATGACCACGTTCAAATATAACCTAAATGTTGTGATATGATGACCATGTTCAAATATAACCTAAATGTTGTGATATGATGACAAAGTTCAAATATAACCTAAATGTTGTGATATGATGACCATGTTCAAATATAACCTAAATGTTCTGATATGATGACCACGTTCAAATACAACCTAAATGTTGTGATATGATGACCATGTTCAAATATAACCTAAATGTTGTAATATGATGACCATGTTCAAATACAACCTAAATGTTGTGATATGATGACCACGTTCAAATATAACCTAAATGTTGTGATATGATGACCATGTTCAAATATAACCTAAATGTTGTGATATGATGACCATGTTCAAATATAACCTAAATGTTGTGATATGATGACCACGTTCATATACAACCTAAATGTTGTGATATGATGACCACGTTCAAATACAACCTAAATGTTGTGATATGATGACCACGTTCAAATATAACCTAAATGTTGTGATATGATGACCACGTTCAAATACAACCTAAATGTTGTGATATGATGACCACGTTCAAATATAACCTAAATGTTGTGATATGATGACCACGTTCAAATACAACCTAAATGTTGTGATATGATGACCACGTTCAAATACAACCTAAATGTTGTGATATGATGACCACGTTCAAATACAACCTAAATGTTGTGATATGATGACCACGTTCAAATACAACCTAAATGTTGTGATATGATGACCATGTTCAAATATAACCTAAATGTTGTGATATGATGACCACGTTCTAATACAACCTAAATGTTGTGATATGATGACCACGTTCAAATATAACCAAAATGTTGTCATATGATGACCATGTTCAAATATAACATAAATGTTGTGATATGATGACCATGTTCAAATATAACCTAAACGTTGTGATATGATGACCATGTTTAAATATAACCTAAATGTTGTCATATGATGACCACGTTCAAATACAACCTAAATGTTGTGATATGATGACCATGTTCAAATATAACCTAAATGTTGTGATATGATGACCACGTTCAAATATAACCTAAATGTTGTGATATAATGACCACGTTCAAATACAACTTAAATGTTGTGATATGATGACCACGTTCAAATATAACCTAAATGTTGTCATATGATGACCATGTTCAAATATAACCCTAATGTTGTGATATGATGACCACGTTCAAATATAACCTAAATGTTGTGATATGATGACCATGTTCAAATATAACCTAAATGTTGTGATATGATGACCATGTTCAAATATAACCTAAATGTTGTGATATGATGACCACGTTCAAATACAACCTAAATGTTGTGATATGATGACCACGTTCAAATATAACCTAAATGTTGTGATATGATGACCACGTTCAAATACAACCTAAATGTTGTGATATGATGACCACGTTCAAATATAACCTAAATGTTGTGATATGATGACCACGTTCAAATACAACCTAAATGTTGTGATATGATGACCACGTTCAAATATAACCTAAATGTTGTGATATGATGACCACGTTCAAATACAACCTAAATGTTGTGATATGATGACCACGTTCAAATATAACCTAAATGTTGTGATA
Organism: Lymnaea stagnalis; assembly: GCA_964033795.1. NCBI lineage: Eukaryota > Metazoa > Mollusca > Gastropoda > Lymnaeidae > Lymnaea > Lymnaea stagnalis. Next base: position 1,975,392 of record CAXITT010000015.1, on the reverse strand, counting down.
TGATGACCACGTTCAAATACAACCTAAATGTTGTGATATGATGACCACGTTCAAATATAACCTAAATGTTGTGATATGATGACCACGTTCAAATACAACCTAAATGTTGTGATATGATGACCACGTTCAAATATAACCTAAATGTTGTGATATGATGACCACGTTCAAATACAACCTAAATGTTGTGATATGATGACCACGTTCAAATATAACCTAAATGTTGTGATATGATGACCACGTTCAAATACAACCTAAATGTTGTGATATGATGACCACGTTCAAATATAACCTAAATGTTGTGATATGATGACCACGTTCAAATACAACCTAAATGTTGTGATATGATGACCACGTTCAAATATAACCTAAATGTTGTGATATGATGACCACGTTCAAATACAACCTAAATGTTGTGATATGATGACCACGTTCAAATACAACCTAAATGTTGTGATATGATGACCACGTTCAAATACAACCTAAATGTTGTGATATGATGACCACGTTCAAATACAACCTAAATATTGTGATATGATGACAACGTTCAAATATAACCTAAATGTTGTGATATGATGACCATGTTCAAATACAACCTAAATGTTGTGATATGATGACCATGTTCAAATATAACCTAAACGTTGTGATATGATGACCACGTTCAAATACAACCTAAATGTTGTGATATGATGACCACGTTCAAATACAACCTATATGTTGTGATATGATGACCATGTTCAAATATAAACTTACAGTGACAAGAATATACCTATAGATCGTTCATAAATGATGCTATAGTTCAAGGTCATGTTAGTTTCATATCAAGTTAAAAATGTTCCCACTATATAAAACAACTTTAATACTTTACATTTGCAGTAGAGTTGTAAGGCTTACCTCCTAGGTATGAGCTTTGTCTCAAGTAGAGTTGTAAGGCTTACCTCCTAGGTATGAGCTTTGTCTCAAGTAGAGTTGTAAGGCTTACCTCCTAGGTATGAGCTTTGTCTCAAGTAGAGTTGTAAGGCTTACCTCCTAGGTATGAGCTTTGTCTCAAGTAGAGTTGTAAGGCTTACCTCCTAGGTATGAGCTTTGTCTCAAGTAGAGTTGTAAGGCTTACCTCCTAGGTATGATCTTTGTCTTAAACATATATTTAGCCCAGACAATTTTAAACGTATAGCTTAAACCTTAAGACGCTAAATTTTAAAAATTTCTAAAATTTATAAATGGTCTAGAAAAATTGATTAAACCCACACTTGTGGAATCCATCAATGGTCGTTTTTTGAGCAAGTCAAAGTGAGATTAAAGAAATATCATTAACAGCTCTAAACAATGTCATATTTCTCTATCAATGACATGTTTCTAAAAATAAACAAAAAAAAAATTCTTTATTAGACAATATCCATAGAGAAATGTTCTATTCTCAAACAGACATTTCTCATATTATCGTGCCAGCCACACTCCCCTAGATTTCTCCTAAAACCATAAATCCGACATCTCCTGGGCACCAGCCCCCACCCCCCCCCCAGACCAGGGCGCAGAGTCCGGACAAGTTATTGGCCTTGATTGGGATCGTACCCTCCTGACTAGTTGAAGTTGGCTCAACTGGTCCAGATTCACGTAAATGTTCTATTCTCAAACAGACATTTCTCATATTATCGTGCCAGCCACACTCCCCTAGATTTCTCCTAAACCCATAAATCCGACATCTCCTGGGCACCAGCCCCCCCCCCCCCCCCCCCCAGACCAGGGCGCAGAGTCCGGACAAGTTATTGGCCTTGATTGGGATCGTACCCTCCTGACTAGTTGAAGTTGGCTCAACTGGTCCAGATTCACGTGATCTCTTCGATAGTCTTAGCTCACATGCGTTTGTTTATTTTCGTTTGTCATAACCGCGCGTCTCCTTCCCTTGCCATCACAACCTAACAACTCCACCCCCCCCCCACACCAACCTCTGGGTACACACCACAACGTGTTTGACATTTCCCCCAACCCGAGGCGGCCACAGCTATTTACTGTTGACGTGGTTAGTTAGACACGTTTAAATCAATAACTCAGCAGACATTTCAAATTTAATGTCAAGGGGCCGTAGAGACAGGGAGTAACGGAAAAGGGGGGGGGGGTGGCTTCCCCCCCCCTGCCCGGCTGGTTAAAAAATTAAAACCTAATTGACCCCCCCCCCCCGCCTACCTGTAAACAGTGATACTCACTACCTGTACGATCTGGGACGTTCATTATTCCAAGATTTGATACGGTTTCCTGCAGGTGGATCAAATGTGTCGCAACAACCACCCCCTCCCCACCCTACTTTTTCCTCCAAAGTGTAGGGGCTTCCTTTCGGAAATGATTGAACAACTGATCAAGTCGCTTTATTGAAGTCTTTTTACCAATCCAGAAATGATTGAACAACTGATCAAGTCGCTTTATTGAAGTCTTTTTACCAATCCAGAAATGATTGAACAACTGATCAAGTCGCTTTATTGAAGTCTGTTTACCAATCAGGAAGAATTTTGTTACATTAAATACTTTATAAGATAAATTGGGACGGTGATTAGGCGAATTTGTTTAGAAAGATTTGTGGTGGTGGAGGGAGGGGTGGAGAAGTGGTGGTCTTCATTGTTGCCCATATAGTATTGTTACATCTATAATAATAGTTCTGGAGTGGACCTTGTCCACCCCAAGGGAGTTAACGAGGAAAACATTTGTAACAGTTGTTGAGATATTATATTAAATTCCTTCTATTTTTTTTCTCCACTTAACAGCTTAAGGGCTGGAAAAGCGACTATTGGTTGCTCTACATTTCGTATGCTTACCGACTTTGGGTTTTTGGGTTGCTCTGATCTCTGACTGGTATGGACTTAAGGTATTTATATCGTACGCTCATTGGCAGGGTTTTTGAACCCTCACGAGGTATTCTGTGTATGATGGTAATTGAAATCGTACGTTCATTGCAGCTTACAAGCCATCGTAAACAGCATCAGTTCCCGTCACTAGCCACTCTTTACAGAGTCTATAGAACTAGCCATTAGTGGCTATATGGAGTGCCATCTGGAATTATTAGCAGAATTTCGCACCTGTTCCCGTCTTTCACACGCACAACGAGGTAACGTTTCCACAGCTGGTCGAATGTAACGTATGTTAAATTTATATTTACATAAATAAAGATGGGTTGTCTTAATAACATACACACTTGCAAGATTGTATTCTCAACCCCACTCCACTTACGTCAGCTGCCGAAAATAAAATCTTTACAACCCCCCAACCTATACACCATCTCAACATTAATCTCATTGTCAACCACCACACCATCTCATCATTAATCTCATTGTCAACCACCGACCACCCTAACAGCCCGGTCCAATAATCTTTATCAATCCCCCCCCCACACACTTCCCACATTTGAAAGAAGGGGTGTCGTGGAGGAGGTGGTCAACCCCGGGCTGACATCTTTTTCTTAGTTACATTCAGGGGTTGCATTTTCGGCCATCTGGAGAGCTGTTTCGTGGGGAAAAATCGGGGGGGGGGGGGGGGGGGGGGGGAAGGGGGGGGGGGGGGGGGGTGGGGACGGGGGGACGACAAAAAGCTTATCTCCGTTCAGGCGGCACAACCCCTGGCTCCTCCGATGCTCCACACCCACAACTAATTCATGACATTCCTCTACATCCGACAAATCACTCCCCACCAGAGTAAGACACTCTCACGGCTTACACGGTCCACTGGTTTTGTTAGGATATATGGCTATGATATCGGGTACAATCATCAATAAACTAATGGTAGTAAATGAGTCATTTCGATTTTTTAATATAAATTTTGCTTTAAGACTTTAAAAAAAAAGATATATAGATCTATATTAAGACATGGCGTGTCCTGGTTTCGTTTTGGGGGTTGTTTACAATACCCCTCCACCCCCCCCCCTCAGACAACATAGAAGTATCAGAAGCAGAAATGAAGTGTGTAGTTTTAAAGGGACGTCGCGTGCATTCTAAGAATAGATCTGACCAATATAGATTCATTCTAGACGTTACACATTATTCAGTAGTTATTAATTACAAGTGAGCACGTCCCATTCACCCCCTCCCCAATGCACTACAGGGAAATGCGTATGAAGAACTTGGCCGAATAGTTTGGTTAGGGACACCTGCCTACTAAGGAAGGCATGACTATTTCTGGCCATGGCCACGGGCCGAGGCGCGCACGACAACATGGTTACTTCATCAGGATGATGAACAGGAAGGCCCGCCACCATCTTTTGTTTTAATACCCCCACCCCTGACGATCCGTGGAGATTTAGGCCACTAAACGTCACTCTAAAATAATAAAGCATCATTTAGTTTAATGCCACCCCCACCCCCCCCACACGGGGGTTAAATTCTAGATGTTGATGGTTTGTCAAAGACAAGGGGAGAGAACAATTGGGTTTGTGTTAGTGTGTGTGTTGTGTCTCTGTCCCTACGGGGTAAAAAAACCCAGAGAATTAAGCCTACCCTGGTCTGTCCCTACAGGCAACAATCAACAGAGAATTAAGCCTACCCTGGTCTGTCCCTACGGGGCAACAATAAACAGAGAATTAAGCCTACCCTGGTCTGTCCCTACGGGGTAACAATAAACAGAGAATTAAGCCTACCCTGGTAGGTCCCTACGGGGTAACAATAAACAGAGAATTAAGCCTACCCTGGTCTGTCCCTACAGGCAACAATAAACAGAGAATTAAGCCTACCCTGGTCTGTCCCTACGGGGTAACAATCAACAGAGAATCACGCCTACCCTGGTCTGTCCCTACGGGGTAACAATCAACAGAGAATAAAGCCTACCCTGGTCTGTCCCTACGGGGTAATAATCAACAGAGAATTAAGCCTACCCTGGTCTGTCCTTACGGGGTAACAACAGAGAATCACGCCTACCCTGGTCTGTCCCTACGGGGTAACAAACAACAGAGAATCACGCCTACCCTGGTCTGTCCCTACGGGGTAACAATCAACAGAGAATCACGCCTACCCTGGTCGCGTCTTCCTCACACATCTCCTTGGCTTCCGATTGAGATCGCATTTCTTCTTTCACCGGCGCTGCTTTCCCTTTCTTTTCTTGAGTTTGTTCCCTTTGAGCGTCTCCATGTTGGCCCTGCGTGAAGAAATAGAATATGTCTATTAATAGGCATCCCTTGAGTCGGGCGCATGAAAACCGGTTTAGAGTATCGTTGTTAAAATCTGTTACATCTCACAGGACGGCGGGAATGTTGCACACCCTGGGAGATGCGGTGAGCTGCGGTGAGGTGCGGATAAGTGCTCAAGACCGTAATTAAATGTCAAAAGAATGAACTTTTATTTGATCAGTAATAACACAATCCCAAGATGAGCTCGCCTTGTAGATGGGTGGGAAAGAGATGTGGTTTGATGGGATAGAGATGTGGGTGGTTGGGTTGGAGATGTGCGATGGAGATGTGGGTGGGGAAGGGGAATCAAAGATGAGGAAAGAGGGAAATAAGTTTTCCAACATCTTTTTCCTCACTGTATATTTTGTCCCAATCGATCGCAGTATTCCTGTTATTGTTTAAATGCTACCATGCCCCCCCCCCACACACACACGACGCAGAGAGATGTCGTCACACAGTTCATTCGTTCAGCTAATTTCTTAACAACTATTGCCAACTTCATGAAAATTGAAATGAAATGGATTAGGCAGTGAGCGTAATCCACATTAATGTGTGTAGTCATATGTATGTAGCCATGAATACGGTCAAATATATGTAGCTATGAATGAAATATACGGTCAAATATATGTAGCCATGAATGAAATATACAGTCAAATATATGTAGCCATGAATGAAATAAACGGTCAAATATATGTAGCCATGAATGAAATAAACGGTCAAATATATGTAGCCATGAATGATATATACAGTCAAATATATGAAGCCATGAATGAAATATACAGTCAAATATATGTAGCCATGAATGAAATATACAGTCAAATATATGTAGCCATGAATGAAATAAACGGTCAAATATATGTAGCCATGAATGAAATATACGGTCATATATATGTAGCCATGAATGAAATAAACGGTCAAATATATGTAGCCATGAATGAAATATACAGTCAAATATATGTAGCCATGAATGAAATATACAGTCAAACATATGTAGGTATGAATGAAATAAACGGTCAAATATATGTAGCCATGAATGAAATATACGGTCATATATATGTAGCCATGAATGAAATAAACGGTCAAATATATGTAGCCATGAATGAAATAAACGGTCAAATATATGTAGCCATGAATGAAATATACGGTCATATATATGTAGCCATGAATGAAATAAACGGTCAAATATATGTAGCCATGAATGAAATATACAGTCAAATATATGTAGCCATGAATGAAATATACAGTCAAACATATGTAGGTATGAATGAAATAAACGGTCAAATATATGTAGCCATGAATGAAATATACGGTCATATATATGTAGCCATGAATGAAATAAACGGTCAAATATATGTAGCCATGAATGAAATATACAGTCAAATATATGTAGCCATGAATGAAATATACGGTCATATATATGTAGCCATGAATGAAATAAACGGTCAAATATATGTAGCCATGAATGACATATACGGTCATATATATGTAGCCATGAATGAAATAAACGGTCAAATATATGTAGCCATGAATGACATATACGGTCATATATATGTAGCCATGAATGAAATAAACGGTCAAATATATGTAGCCATGAATGACATATACGGTCATATATATGTAGCCATGAATGAAATAAACGGTCAAATATATGTAGCCATGAATGAAATATAC
>CAXITT010000015.1:1934901-1953540 GCA_964033795.1 Lymnaea stagnalis | reverse complement strand
TTGTTGTTACACAATGTAACATTAAGGTGTGCAGTGGGCCTTGTTGTTACATAATGTAACATTAAGGTGTGCAGTGGGCCCTGTTACATAATGTAACATTAAGGTGTGCAGTGGGCCCTGTTACATAATGTAACATTAAGGTGTGCAGTGGGCCTTGTTGTTACACAATGTAACATTAAGGTGTGCAGTGGGTCTTGTTGTTACATAATGTAACATTAAGGTGTGCAGTGGGCCTTGTTGTTACACAATGTAACATTAAGGTGTGCAGTGGGCCTTGTTGTTACACAATGTAACATTAAGGTGTGCAGTGGGCCTTGTTGTTACACAATGTAACATTAAGGTGTGCAGTGGGCTTTGTTGTTACACAATGTAACATTAAGGTGTGCAGTGGGCCTTGTTGTTACATAATGTAACATTAAGGTGTGCAGTGGGCCCTGTTACATAATGTAACATTAAGGTGTGCAGTGGGCCCTGTTACATAATGTAACATTAAGGTGTGCAGTGGGCCTTGTTGTTACACAATGTAACATTAAGGTGTGCAGTGGGTCTCAGCCGTTGATGACAAGTTAGAGAATATTAATTTAAGCAATTAAAAATACCCAAAGTTAATAGCTTAAACGACAACATTTCAATGCGTGTGAGAATTTTTAAAAAAAAATGGGTAGGTCAAAGTCCTTGTGGTCAGCATGTATCATAACTTCTTACCTCTCGTTATAACCACGAATCAAAATGGTATGTCCGTAGATTTGAGCGTCAGAGTGGGTCAGCAGATTTTCATTATTTACTTTATCATTTACTGTACCATTGCTAAAAATTGTGTTTAAAAGATCTGGCCACTTGAAAATTGTCCAACCTTCCATGGCCAGGTTTATGTCGTGTCGTACGACACATTTAGTTAGACGTGCATTTATGAAGGTGCGCTAAATAGCATAGTGAAACAATTTAGATTCTAATGTAGCTCAGGCTGTGATGCAACCACTAAATCCGATTTAAAATGTAATATCGAGCAATGGGGGAGGGGGGGGCCGCTAAAAATTTGTCAAAATATGCATTAAAGTAAAACACTTTAAAAGAATCCCAACTAGTGGTCCCACCCCACAGCATACGTTTTTCAAACCACTGTACTATAATAATAATATTAAAGTTTATTTGAAAAACACGCTTCATCCCCAAAAGCTCGAAGCACGGTACAAAGTCAACCATATTAAAAAGAGAAATAAAAAGCAATCTAAAATTTACCACATTTAAAAAACAGACGCAACAATATAAAACTACATACGAGCATACAAGTCAAAGTCTTTCATCCCGTTTCAACCATAAGCAACACAAGCCAATATACATTAACTGAAAAAGATGGTAGATAGCATCACCCAAGAAGGTATTTGCGAAATAGATGTGTTTTTAAATCGGTTTTAAAAGACTCCAGTGTCTGGCTGTTTCTGAGAGCACTGGAAGGGCGTTCCAAATTGTTGGGCCGGCAAATGCAAAAGTGCGCTTTCCGTAAGTCTCAAGGCGAACGCACGGTATCGATATTTTGCCACTAATATTCTATCGTCCCACCCACTTTTACTTGGATATTGATTACACCAACTATTTCCGACTCATTTTGCGCAGTTATAGTGAATTTTATTTCGTGAAATCAGTGGCGTCTGGCAGCTTTAATACTGATTTTCGGGGGTGGTGGTGCAAATTTGACAGAATATGTTGTCATCGGAAACGAGTCTATGTGCCAAGTTTCAGCTGGATAGGATGACGGGAAGGTGGTCAGTTAGCCGTCAAAAAATTTTCCAGACAAAAACACATGAACAAAACTAAAGTTAATTATATTAAAGGATTTAACCTGCAGTGGCGAATAGTAGCTTGCCCCATTCGTTATGGCCACAGAAGCAAACACAGAGTCAATAACTCATTTCCTTCTAGCCCTTGCACAGCTGATGTGTTGTATGATTCAAATAATAAAATTTTGTTGAATGATGTGGTTAACACTTAACAACTTTTTTTAATTTAAAATAATTTTTTTTTAAAAAACAGAATTAAAAAAAAAAAACATTATAGAGAATAACCAGGAAATCTATTTTCATTTTGCACATTCGAACTTCTGTAGTTTAATAATAAAAAGGTTATTTAATATTTCTTCTATATCTTCTTCTATATCTTAAGGGCCCACGTTCAATTTATTGATCATTTTGGCTCCTATGCATGTAGATGGGATTTGCAATGTTTCTGTTACTGGTGTTGATGAGGAAATCATGCACTAGGGGTTTGAAGGCTTGAGGCAATAGACACAAATGTGTCTAGTGTTGTCCCCTCAACCGTTCCTTTTGAAAGATTGTTCCAGTCCCTGATTGTCTTGGGCAGGAATGAGCAGCTCCTATACTGGCTTCTTGCTGGTATGAGCCTGAATTGCCTGTCATGGCCTCGTCGCTGTCTATGGGGGAGAGGGACGAGTTTCTGTTTAATACTGGAACAGTGGACCAGCCCATTATTTATCTTGTACATCATGGAGAGCCTGGATTGTCGTCGTCGTTTCTCCAATGGTGACCAGCCTAGTGTTTCTAGCATGCTGCCAACACTAGAGGTATTCCTGTAGCGGTTTAGGACAAAGCGTGCTGCTCGTCGCTGGACCGCCTCCAAACTGGCAATGCTCTTCTAAAATAAAAATTGAATTAACCATGACTTCTAAGAGTCTTCTATGTGTGAAGTGCACTGCAGTAAAATTTGTTGGATGTGAAAAATCAATAAGTTTTTTTTTTAAAATGTTGCGGTCACGGTAGTTAACACCGTGACAAAACAGAAAGTAATTGGATGAGTCACAGGGCAGCAGTAGCATGGCAAGCCTGGTTGTTTGGAATGTTAGTCGTGTGATACAGTCCTAGTAGTATGCTACCTTCCTAGTAGTGTGCTATAGACCTAGTAGTGTGCTACAGTCCTAGTAGTGTGCTATAGACGTAGTAGTGTGCTACAGTCCTAGTGGTGTGCTACAGTCCTAGTGGTGTGCTATAGACCTAGTAGTGTGCTACAGTCCTAGTAATGTGCTACAGTCCTACAATATATATATATATATATATATATATATATATAGTAGTGTGCTTCAGACCTATTCATTTACTACGGCTACGGTAAAAGTGGTGTGCTACTTACTTCTTTTTTTTTCTTTTTTTTTTCTTTTTTTTTGTTGTTTTTGTTTTACTGATGAAGGCATGTGCCGAAACGTATACTTGTGTATTTTGTAGAATTATTATTAAAGCTTAACTTATATTTTTTATATTGACACAAATTGTTCGTGTCTAATTAATCTACGTACAGGTGGTGTGCTACGGTAAAAAATGTTGTGTCCTAGTTGTGTGCTAGTGTCCTAGTCATGAACTACAGTCCTAGTCATGTGCTAAAGTATAAGTGGTGTGGTAAAGTACAAGTGATACTACGGTACAAGTGATGTGATACGGTAAAAGTGGTACTAACTAACACACATATTCTGGTGAAGGTCTGAGATTACTCTCTTATGACCCCGGCTAGTAAATTGGCTATCAACTCCATCTGTTGAGCTGAGCCATACAACATGTCCCTCACAAAGGATCCTCCAACCGCCCTGGCTTCCCCCGGGAGATCTAGTGCGGGACACTCCGTCAACAGATGCTCTAAAGTCTCCGGGGCCAGGCTGCAGTGCCGGCAGGTAGGATCTCTGTTGTTGTCCAACCTCCAGAAATATGTGCGCAGGGGGCAGTGCTCGGTGCGCATCTGCGTTACTAGACTCTGCACTCTACGACCTAACCCCCACCATGGGTCTTGTTTGCTAGGAGTAGGCAAGTTCGAATAGACGCCTCTGGCGGTCGTGTTGTCAGCCCATTGCCTGTACCACTTCTGCCTGAAGTGGTCCGCCAGCCAGTTTTTGACTCCCAAGAAAGTCATTGGTACTTCTGGCTGAGGCTGGGCTGCCCCGGTTTTCGCCAGAGTGTCAGCTATCTCATTGCCACTGATGTTGACGTGCCCTGGTATCCATTGCATTTCAACCTTGCACCCTATTTCACCAAGTCTGCATATGTCGTTGTGAATGACGTCGACCAAGCTTGTGGTACCCTGCCTCTTCTCCAAGATCTCAAGAGCAGATCTTGAGTCTGAGAAGACAACAATATCGAGCCCCGCATGTTCCGTCCCTTCCAGAGTGACATGGACTCTCTCCAAGGCCTTGTGCATAGCTGCACGATTTGTGCTACTGTACAAGTGGTTTGCTACGGTACAATCGCTGTGCTACCATGCGGAACCAAATCTGTGAAACGACCCGTGGTACACTGCCGTACAACTGTTGCTAAAGTTGCTTGTATGTGTGGTGTACTGATCTGTGCCCAGCTTCAGTTTGAGACCTCTGAACTAAGATTTTATAACACTTCTAACACAACTTTCAATCAACACCATATGAGTAATGTGCCCAGATATGAGACCACTTCAAACTTACAACTTCCAATCAACACTTTATGAGAAAAGTGCCCAGATATGAGACCACTTCTAACACAACTTCCAAACAACACCATATGCGTAATGTGCCCAGATTTAGACCACTTCTAACATTACAACTTTCAATCAACGCCATATGAGTAATGTGCCCAGATATGAGACCACTTCTAACACAACTTCCCATCAACACCATATGAGTAATTTGCCCAGATATGAGACCACTTCTAACACAACTTTCAATCAACTCCATATGAGTAATGTGCCCAGATATTAGACCACTTCTAACACAAATTTCAATCAACGCCATATGAGTAATGTGCCCAGATATGAGACCACTTCTAACACAACTTCCCATCAACACCATATGAGTAATTTGCCCAGATATGAGACCACTTCTAACACAACTTTCAATCAACTCCATATGAGTAATGTGCCCAGATATGAGACCACTTCTAACATTACAACTTCCAAACAACACCATATGAGTAATGTGCCCAGATATGAGACCACTTCTAACATTACAACTTCCAATCAACACCATATGAGTAATGTGCCCAGATATGAGACCACTTCTAACATTACAACTTCCAAACAACACCATATGAGTAATGTGCCCAGATATGAGACCACTTCTAACATTACAACTTCCAAACAACACCATATGAGTAATGTGCCCAGATATGAGACCACTTCTAACATTACAACTTCCAATCAACACCATATGAGTAATGTGCCCAGATATGAGACCACTTCTAACATTACAACTTCCAATCAACACCATATGAGTAATGTGCCCAGATATGAGACCACTTCTAACATTACAACTTACAATCAACACCATATGAGTAATGTGCCCAGATATGAGCCCACTTCTAACATTATATCTTCCCATCAACACCATATGAGTAATGTGCCCAGATATGAGACCACTTCTAACATTACATCTTCCAATCAACACCATATGAGTAATGTGCCCATATATGAGTTAGTCTGGCTGGGTAGGAATCGTGTCTGGGTAAGAAACTTGTTCAAGTGTTGCTGGATTAATCAGTTGAATGATTTTACACGTCTAGGACCGGTGGTTCTCACAGGGTTAGAAGAAGTTCTCGATATTGCACGTTCTATTTACCCTGGCTTATTAGTATGATGCTAGAACTACGTCTAGAGAGTAACATTTGACTAATGCAAAGGATACGCGTTAAGGCTACGGGGTGGGGGATGGAAATATCATTTGTAGATCGAATAAAAAAATCAATACTGACAGTTCTGTAAAAATTGGGCTTCTTAAACCCACCAAAGTGAAATTTTTTGTATGGCTTTTTGGTAGATTGAAAGTTAAGAGCCATGGTATCTTGTTTGTGAATTGACAGTTATGAGCCATGGTATCTTGTTGGTGGATTGACAGTTATGAGCCCTGGTATCTTGTTGGTGGATTGACAGTTATCAGCCATGGTATCTTGTTTGTGGATTGACAGTTATGAGCCATGGTATCTTGTTGATGGATTGACAGTTATGAGCCATGGTATCTTTTTGGTGCATTGACATTTATGAGCCATGGTATCTGTTGATGGATTGACAGTTACGAGCCCTGGTATCTTGTAGGTCGATTGACAGTTATGAGCCATGGTATCTTGTTGGTGGATTGACAGTTATGAGCCATGGTATCTTGTTGATGCATTGACAGTTATGAGCCATGGTACCTTTTAGGTGGATTGACAGTTATGAGACATGGTATCTTGTTGGTGGATTGACAGTTATGAGCCATGGTATCTTGTTGATGCATTGACAGTTTTGAGCCCTGGTATCTTGTAGGTCGATTGACAGTTTTGAGCCATGGTAACTTGTTGATGGATTAACAGTTATCAGCCATGGTATCTTGTTTGTGGATTGACTGTTATGAACCATGGTATCTTGTTGGTGGATTGACAGTTATAAGCCATGTCATGTTAGCGGCTTTGCTAGAAATGTTATATAATATAAGAGGGGTGTCAGTCAATGGACAACTTGTATAGCGTTATATGGTGGTAAGGGTAAGTAACATGTCATATGTTTGTGTTATATAATATGCGCCAGGCCCCTGACATGATTCATCTCAAACTGTACACTGTGAAATGTTTTCCCTTGAACTGTGTATCGCTCAGCTAAGTCCCTCTAACCTCCTCATCCCGGTCCCGCAGCCAATTATTTCTTCGACCATCATTTCCTGGCATTTCTTTCAGCCCGCCCGGGCCCGTTCAATCCGTTCCATTTTCTGAGAGGCGCAAACCAACAGCACAGAACCGCCTGGCGAAAAATAGGCTCATTAGATCATTTCCGACTTTGGGGGCCCTCTGGCTACCCTACTCCGGCTTGGGGGGCCCAGTGGCTACTCTACAGCAGTGATCGGCACTAAAAATAGTTACGCTTCAAGAAAAATAAGTGGATTCTGTGTGATCTGTGGCTGTCGAGAGTTGTGGGGAATGTTTTAGGGGCTGGGAGATAGGGGTGGGGGTGTTAAAATATACAAATGTAGGAGAGGAATAAGGGGGTGTTCAAACACACGCATTGAGCATAGGATTGAGAAGGCATTAAGTAGACACTGAGAAGGCATTGAGAAGGCATTGAGAAGGCATTGAGTAGACACTGAGAAGGCATTGAGAAGGCATTGAGTAGACACTGAGTAGACACTGAGAAGGCATTGAGAAGGCATTGAGTAGACACTGAGAAGGCATTGAGAAGGCATTGAGTAGACACTGAGAAGACACTGAGAAGGCATTGAGAAGGCATTGAGTAGACACTGAGAAGGCATTGAGAAGGCATTGAGAAGGCACTGAGTAGACACTGAGTAGACACTGAGAAGGCATTGAGAAGGCATTGAGAAGGCATTGAGTAGACACTGAGAAGGCATTGAGAAGGCATTGAGAAGGCATTGAGAAGGCATTGAGAAGGCAATGAGTAGACACTGAGAAGGTATTGAGAAGGCATTGAGAAGGCATTGAGTAGACACTGAGAAGGCATTGAGAAGGCATTGAGAAGGCATTGAGAAGGCAATGAGTAGACACTGAGAAGGCATTGAGAAGGCAATGAGTAGACACTGAGAAGGTATTGAGAAGGCATTGAGAAGGCATTGAGTAGACACTGAGAAGGCATTGAGAAGGCATTGAGAAGGCATTGAGAAGGCATTGAGTAGACACTGAGAAGGCATTGAGAAGGCATTGAGAAGGCATTGAGAAGGCATTGAGAAGGCAATGAGTAGACACTGAGAAGGTATTGAGAAGGCATTGAGAAGGCATTGAGTAGACACTGAGAAGGCATTGAGAAGGCAATGAGTAGACACTGAGAAGGCATTGAGAAGGCATTGAGAAGGCAATGAGTAGACACTGAGAAGGTATTGAGAAGGTATTGAGAAGGCAATGAGTAGACACTGAGAAGGTATTGAGAAGGCATTGAGAAGGCATTGAGTAGACACTGAGAAGGCATTGAGAAGGCATTGAGAAGGCATTGAGAAGGCAATGAGTAGACACTGAGAAGGCATTGAGAAGGCATTGAGAAGGCATTGAGTAGACACTGAGAAGGCATTGAGAAGGCATTGAGAAGGCATTGAGAAGGCATTGAGAAGGCAATGAGTAGACACTGAGAAGGTATTGAGAAGGCATTGAGAAGGCATTGAGTAGACACTGAGAAGGCATTGAGAAGGCATTGAGAAGGCATTGAGAAGGCAATGAGTAGACACTGAGAAGGCATTGAGAAGGCATTGAGAAGGCAATGAGTAGACACTGAGAAGGCATTGAGAAGGCATTGAGAAGGCATTGAGTAGACACTAAGAAGGTATTGAGAAGGCATTGAGAAGGCATTGAGTAGACACTGAGAAGGCATTGAGAAGGCATTAAGAAGGCATTGAGAAGGCAATGAGTAGACACTGAGAAGGCATTGAGAAGGCATTGAGAAGGTATTGAGAAGGCATTGAGAAGGCAATGAGTAGACACTGAGAAGGCATTGGGAAGGCATTGAGAAGGCATTGAGAAGGCAATGAGTAGACACTGAGAAGGCATTGAGAAGGCATTGAGAAGGCATTGAGTAGACACTGAGAAGGCACTGAGAAGGCATTGAGAAGGCAATGAGTAGACACTGAGAAGGCATTGAGAAGGCATTGAGAAGGCATTGAGTAGACACTGAGAAGGCATTGAGAAGGCATTGAGAAGGCAATGAGTAGACACTGAGAAGGCATTGAGAAGGCATTGAGAAGGCATTGAGTAGACACTGAGAAGGCATTGGGAAGGCATTGAGCAGGCATTGAGAAGGCAATGAGTAGACACTGAGAAGGCATTGAGAAGGCATTGAGAAGGCATTGAGTAGACACTGAGAAGGCACTGAGAAGGCATTGAGAAGGCAATGAGTAGACACTGAGAAGGCATTGAGAAGGTATTGAGAAGGCATTGAGAAGAGGCAAGTCTTCTTAACAGAAAAGTAAAACTCATGATTAATGAGTAAGGGGAGGGAGTGTGTGAGGCAATGTAATGATATGATCAGAATCAAGATGATTGGACAAAGTTAGGGAAGAAACTTTGGGGCATGGTGATGTTAACATTATGAGACTCCTGATGACTGGTCAAAGCTAGGTAAGAAACGTTGGGATATGGTGATGTTAACAATATGAGACTCTTAATGACTGGTCATAACTAGGTAAGAAACGTTGGGGTATCCGTTAGTTCTGTATTAGCTTGGTTTGGCTAATCCGTTAGTTCTATATTAGTTTGGTTTGGCTAATCCGTTAGTTCTGTATTAGTTTGGTTTGGCTAATCCGTTAGTTCTATATGAGTTTGGTTTGGCTAATCTGTTAGCTTTATATTAGTTTGGTTTGGCTAATCCGTTAGTTCTATATTAGTTTTGTCTAATCCATTAGTTCTATATTAGTTTGGTTTGGTTAATTCGTCAAAACGATTTGAAGTTATTTTTTGTTATTTTGAGTAAAGCTTGCACGGAACACAAACTGGTAAATCAATGTACACATGACTTAGAAATCAAGGTACACATGACTAAGAAATAAATGTATCTATGGCTTAGAAATAAATGTATATGACTTAGAAATAAATAAATGTATAATACTTCAAAATAAATGTATAGATTACTTATAAATAAATGTATATATGTTTTTATACCTAAATCTGCCTAAGTATAATTATAATGCCACGAACATATATTGTTTTAGTACACGCTTAAAATAATAAGAAATTTCAGGTAAAGAGTGAGTTAATAAAACCAGGCAATAAATAATGACATACTTTGTTCTGATTATCGGAAGTCAGTCTCTATTATAAAGTCTCTACCGCAAAGTCTCTACTGTAAAGTCTCTATTATAAAGTCTCTACTATAAAGTCTCTATTAAAAGTCATTACTATAATCTCTACGATTAAGTCTCAATTATAAAGTCTTTACTATAAATTGTCGACTCTAAAGTCTCTACTACAGAGTCACTAATATAAGTATCTAAAATAAAGTCTCTACCATAAAGTTTCACAATAAAGTCTATATTATAAAGTCTTTACTGTGAAGTATCACTATTAAGTCTCTACTATAAAGTCTTTACTATAAGTCTCTACTATAAAGTCTCAATAATAAAGTCCATATTATAAATTATCTACTGTATAGTCTCTACTATAAAGACTCTAATATACGTATCTACTATATATAGTCTCTACAATTAAGTCTCTACTATAAAGTCTCCCTCAAAAGTTTCTACTATGAAGACACTGCTAAATAAAGTCTCCCCATAAAGTCTCACTATAGAGTCTCCCTATAAAGTCTCACTATAAGTCTCACTATAAAGTTTATAATATAAAGTCTCTACTGTAAAGTCGTTACTATAATAGTATCTTTTCAACCAATTCAGTGTCTAACCAGGTGTCAGGTGTCGTCTTCATTAAGCTGTCCCTGATACCAGCAAGAGTAACACACTAAACATTCATCAAATAAAAGTCAGGCACATTCCCCCTCCCCCCCCCGGCTCGACCCTACCTTTTTTCTGTCGGGTCTGATGTATGCGACTGAATGAGATCCTCCCATGGAGGACGGGTGACTGATTGCCAATAGGACGTTGTCTTCATTCAACATTGGCCGTGGACTTTTGCTGGGGTACCTCTTCTTGGTGATGGGTACACAATGGACGCCCCACAAACCTCCCCCGCGGTGGCCTAGAGAGTTTAGTAACACCAAGTCCTGCGTCAACACTGGGTCCCCCACTGGCGAGTGTAACATAGGCTTTAGCTTGGCTGTGTCAGAATTCACGTCACAGGCGGATGAGGCCAATAGAGAAGGATTGTGGATATGAAAAGGGGACTTTTTTGATTAACCCACACTGTATCAGAACCTTTTGAGACCCTTCGATGGCCTGCTTATCTGGTCGATATCACCTTCACTAATTGCTGACAATCCTGTAGTATCCTGAAAGTCGTCTATATATACCAAGGATCTTGTCACAACTGTTGTCTTAATATTGTTTTTTTCTTTAAACCATTAACGTCCATTTTCTTTTAAGCGAAGTACAGCTATCATTGTCCTCTTCAAGTACAGCTATGATTGTCCTGTGCAAGTAAAGATAAGATTGTTCTGTCCAAGTACAGCTATGATTGTCCTACTCAAGTACAGCTAATTTGTTCTGTTCAAGTACAGCTATGATTGTTTTGCTCAAGTACAGCTATGATTGTCCTGTGCAAGTACAGCTATGATTTTCCTGTGCAAGTACAGATATGAGTGTCCTGTTCAAGTATATATATATTTATGATTGTCCTGTGCAAGTACAGATATGAGTGTCCTGTTCAAGTATATATATATGATTGTCCTGTGCAAGTACAGATATGAGCGTCCTGTTCATGTATATATATATGATTGTTCTGTGCAAGTACAGATATGAGTGTCCTGTTCAAATCTATATATATATGATTGTCCTGTGCAAATACAGATATGAGCGTCCTGTTCAAGTCTATATATATATGATTGTCCTGTGCAAGTACAGATATGAGCGTCCTGTTCAAGTCTATATATATATGATTGTCCTGTGCAAGTACAGATATGAGTGTCCTGTTCAAGTATATATATATTTATGACTGTCCTGTGCAAGTACAGATATGAGTGTCCTGTTCAAGTATATATATATATGATTGTCCTGTGCAAGTACAGATATGAGCGTCCTGTTCATGTATATATATATGATTGTTCTGTGCAAGTACATATATGAGTGTCCTGTTCAAGTCTATATATATATGATTGTCCTGTGCAAGTACATATATGAGCGTCCTGCTCAAGTCTATATATATGATTGTCCTGTGCAAGTACAGATATGAGCGTCCTGTTCAAGTCTATATATATATGATTGTCCTGTGCAAGTACAGATATGAGCGTACAGTTCAAGTCTATATATATATGATTGTCCTGTGCAAGTACAGATATGAGCGTCCTGTTCATGTATATATATATGATTGTTCTGTGCAAGTACAGATATGAGTGTCCTGTTCAAGTCTATATATATATGATTGTCCTGTGCAAGTACAGATATGAGCGTCCTGCTCAAGTCTATATATATATGATTGTCCTGTGCAAGTACAGATATGAGCGTCCTGTTCAAGTCTATATATATATGATTGTCCTGTGCAAGTACAGATATGAGCGTACAGTTCAAGTCTATATATATATATATGATTGTCCCGTGCAAGTACAGATATGAGTGTCCTGTTCAAGTCTATATATATATGATTGTCCTGTCCAAGTACAGATATGAGTGTCCTGTTCAAGTCTTTATATATATATATATATATATATGATTGTCCTGTGCAAGTACAGATATGCGCGTCCTGTTCAAGTCTATATATATATATGAGTGTTCTGTGCAAGTACAGATATGTGTGTCCTGTTCAAGTCTATATATATATGTTTGTTCTGTGCAAGTATATATATGTGTGTCCTGTTCTAATCTATATATATATGATTGTCCTGTGCAAATACAGATATGTGTGTCCTGTTCAAGTCTATATATATATGATTGTCCTGTGCAAGTACAGATATGAGCGTCCTGTTCAAGTCTATATATATATGATTGTCCTGTGCAAGTACAGATATGAGTGTCCTGTTCAAGTANTCTTCTGGGAACAGAGCCATGTTTCTCTTCTGGGAACAGAGCCATGTTTCTCTTCTGGGAACAGAGCCATGTTTCTCTTCTGGGAACAGAGCCATGTTTCTCTTCTGGGAACAGAGCCATGTTTCTCTTCTGGGAACAGAGCCATGTTTCTCTTCTGGGAACAGAGCCATGTTTCTCTTCTGGGAACAGAGCCATGTTTCTCTTCTGGGAACAGAGCCATGTTTCTCTTCTGGGAACAGAGCCATGTTTCTCTTCTGGGAACAGAGCCATGTTTCTCTTCTGGGAACAGAGCCATGTTTCTCTTCTGGGAACAGAGCCATGTTTCTCTTCTGGGAACAGAGCCATGTTTCTCTTCTGGGAACAGAGCCATGTTTCTCTTCTGGGAACAGAGCCATGTTTCTCTTCTGGGAACAGAGCCATGTTTCTCTTCTGGGAACAGAGCCATGTTTCTCTTCTGGGAACAGAGCCATGTTTCTCTTCTGGGAACAGAGCCATGTTTGTTGTTTAGTGGTGAACACTTTTTTCGTTGCCGTAGGAATGGAGAGTTATGGTTCTTGGTTTTGACTGGAATTTCAAAACTAGACAAAATACAATGGGAAATGTCAGCACTTTTGAATAGATTAAAACAAAGAGCACTGACATTTCGTAACGCATTAGGTGTACGGGAAATAAAAGAAGGCGTTCAGACTAAAAGATGTGCGGGCGTTGCAAGAAGACATCTATAATGCCATCATCAATTTGCATCATTGATCAGTGGTTCATCACATCATTGCAGGATGTCCATACTTATGTAGAGCAAACCAGTGGTTAAGTAGACACGTTGACTAAGTGACAAGTTGACTAAGTTGAAAAGTTGACAATGGTGACCAGATGGCACAGGGCTGGAAGTTGACACTGTGCATTGATAAATCAAAGCAGTGGGGTGGTGTCACAACTCATTTGGGAGGGGGTTGGTAAGGGGAAATCAAGAAGCACCCTATTCAGGCATGGGCACGCAAATCTTAAAATGTGTATGTGTAATATATTGGCTGAAAATTGCATGTTAAGGAAGTGCATTCTCTTGTCTTACAAGTTTTTCTTTTTTTAGTTTTGTCTATGTATTTATTTTTAGTTATTTTGTACTCTCTAAAATCTAAAAGTAAAGGATGATGATTGATGACATTAAATTAACATAATTTAGTTGTTTCAAATCCTGAATTAATTTGTTAAAAATTTTTGGTTTTTTATTCTCCGTGCTGTGCGAGGATTTGAGGAGGGGGGTGGGGGCTGAGTTGAACATCTGAGGACGGGGTGGGGGCTAAGTTGAACATCTGAGGAGGGGGTGGGGGCTGAGTTGAACACGGCAAATTCCATCTGAAATAAATGTCAACTTCAATTTGAAACACCAGACGTGAGTTGAGACAGGCGCCACAAATGACATGTCTTTTTCTTATTAGACGATTCATTATTATAATCCCACATATCAGATTATAATCGTGTCTCCCATTGTAATAATCTAAGAAATCAAATTACATGTATATCAAAAATTCAGACTGTGATCATGTTATTTCCCAGTAAAAATAATTCCACAAACAAGAACCTGCAACACAATCTAACACAATATTGCCAAGTATGCTAGACCTGCAACACAACACAACATAACACAATATTGCCAAGTAGGCTTTTAAAGACTTTTACAAACATTATTATATAGAAAAGTCACCAAATTATTTCAAAACATTCAAATTTTTTATCATTTTTACGGAACGAAGTAAAAAAAATGGTTTCATATAGAATTGCTTATGTTTTGAACACATGGCTTATAAGCCCAGTCCCCTTAATTAAGATACATTCACAACACAATGCAGACTGACCAAGAATGGATTTCACTTTCTAAAATAAAAATATTGATGGCAGCAATTTCAACTCAACTCCATCCATTGATCCACTGCTAGTACACAGTGTTTTAGAATACAATATGTCATCAAAGATTTTGTTGTCTAGGGTTACTGAGTGAGCCAACAATCGTCAATGGCAGAAATGTTTTTTTTTTGTTTTTTCTCGTCGTCCCATTAGAAAACTTGTGTTTAAGTGGAGTAAAATGTGTTTATCTCGGAATTTGCCATAACAGAATTGTTAACAAAAATTATAAAGAAGTTAAGGAAGATTAAAATATTAACACAAAATAAAAAAAATCGAGGAATATTGAAATGTTAACACAAATAAGTGAGGGCTGCAACGGATAAGGAAATGAGAATAAAAAAGGAAATGAGCGGGAGAGAAGGAGATGAGAAGGAGAGAAGGACATGATAGGGAGAGAAGGATATGAGAGGGAGAGAAGGAGATGAGAAGGAGAGAAGGATATAAGAGGGAGAGAATTACATGAGAGGCAGAGAAGGACATGAGAGGAAAAGAAGGATATGAGAGGGAGAGAATTTCATGAGAGGCAGAGAAGGACATGAGAGGGAAAGAAGGATATGAGAGGGAGAGAATTACATGATAGGCAGAGAAGGATATGAGAGGGGGAGAGGGAAATGAGAGGGAGAGAATTACATGAGAGGGAGAGAATTACATGAGAGACAGAGAAGGATATGAAAGGGAGAGAAGGATATGAGAGGTAGAGAGAACATGAGAGAGAGAGAAGGAGATGAGAGGTACAGAAAGAAGGTGTATCTGGCTCACGACAGCTGGGGTGTGAGTGTTTGTGTGTGGGGGGGGGGTGGTCAAATTCGAGTGATATGTGAGAGACAAGGCCCGTTACCTCATGGAAATTAACTGTATCAATAAATAATCAAGACTGAATCGATATCCTTATTATAGTGACCCGTAAACAGGGGGAAAAAATGGTGGCCTAAGCAATTATGTTAACTAATAAATATTACAAATTTGACAAAAACTTACTTTTGAAATAAATTCACCTATTTAAGCCGATTCAGACAACAAGATTATACAGTCATATTCTTTTCTATGCTCCCCTTTTATTTTGTTCAGTGGAGCCCCCCCCACCGCGCCGACATGAACTTCACTAACAAAACTGCTTCGTTTCTGTTCTTAGACTGTGTCCACAGATCCAAAGGGGTCCGTTAAAGGGGCCAGTGGGGGTCAGTGATCTGAATTTATTCATACTTTGCATTTATGCATTTAAAACTTTATATTCTAAGAAAGGGGCCCGTGGAACAAAAGCTTAAGAACCCAAGGTATCCACTTAACCATTCACACACCCCCCCCCCCCCCCTTTTTTTTTTCCAGAACCAAACATCCACCCACTGTCAAATATAAATTGTACATAGTACCCCAAATCGTCAGGTCCTCTATTGATGGCGCCACTTCCTGTGATGATAGCAGAAAGTCCGCATGTTCAAATACCAATTGGCGAGATTGTTTCAATTTCCAACAATGAGTGCATCAATGTAGTGGCAGTAATGAGCGCATCAATGTAGTGGCAGTAATGAGCGCATCAATGTAGTGGCAGTAATGAGCGCATCAATGTAGTGGCAGTAATGAGCGCATCAATGTAGTGGCAGTAATGAGCGCATCAATGTAGTGGCAGTAATGAGCGCATCAATGTAGTGGCAGTAATGAGCGCATCAATGTAGTGGCAGTAATGAGCGCATCAATGTAGTGGCAGTAATGAGCGCATCAATGTAGTGGCAGTAATGAGCGCATCAATGTAGTGTCAGTAATGAGCTCAACAACGTAGTGGCAGTGAAGCTCATTTTCAGACATAGTTAACACGTGTGGAACCGTGTAAAACATCTGAAAGTGAGCCAATCCATGGCTACTTGATAGCATTATCTGATGATATATGTCATTATATCTTAAATATAAGTATGTATATATGTTATATGTCATCGCAACGCCCCTGCACCACTCAAAAGTTATATCACGTCTTTATTATATAATGTCTTCTATTCGGCATGTCTTCTTTCTATCGTGTCGTACTTAAACCATACGTCCATCTGTATGTTTTTATTCTATCTTATATAATATGTCTACATTCAATCCAATGTCTTCTTTTCATTATGTCTTAATTTTATCATGTCTTAATTATATCAAGTGTCTTCATTCTATGTCTTCTTTTTATAATATGTCTCAATACATAATTTGGCTCCATTCTATCCTGTGTCTTAAATCTATCGCATGTCTTCATTCTGCTATGTGTCTTATTTTATCATATGTCTTCATTCTATCATTTGCCTCCAATCTGTCCTGCGTCTCCACTCTTTCAAGCTTCTCCATCCTGTCGTGTATCCTGCCTTTGATATGCCTCTAAACTCTTTCTGATATTAATAGTTCATTTGTATTGGCACAGGCCATAACTGGACATACTCTAACTCAGACAAAAACGTACACCACACTCCTTTCTCACTCCGACACTCGCGGCTATTGATCGTCTATCATTGTCAATTTGACCAATGGTCATCTGTCATGGTCAATCGCCCTATTGTACTTTCTTGAGGAGAACGAATTGCTTGGGCCATTAGTGGACTGTAAAATATTCAGGAGACTTGATGGAGGTGACCAACGAAGGGACATAAGTGTGATTGTGGGGTCGACTGGACTGGACAACAACTGGACTAAACTAGACACACTGTTAATGTCTAAAGGAGCACACTATTTTACGTCCAAAGAGACACACCGTTTTACGTCTAAAGGGACACACCGTTTTACGACTAAAGGGACACACTTATGTCTGAAAGGAAAAGACAGGTCTGTAGAAACTCACGATGCTTGAAATAACCACACATTTTGACTACAATTTTTTCACAAGACGATTTTATGAGTGAGATGACTTTTTGAGAGGGATGACTTTTTGAGAGGGATGACTTTTTGAGAGGGATGACTTTTTGAGAGGGATGACTTTTTGAGAGGGATGACTTTTTGAGAGGGATGACTTTTTGAGAGGGATGAGTTTTTGAGAGGGATGACTTTTTGCGTGAGATAACTTTTTAGAGAGGCTACCAGGGAAACCATTTGATGAAGGGCAAAAACCGATTCTGTTACCGAGGCTTCTATCGGCATTTTTGGGGCGAATGAGACCAAGCTAGTTATGAATGTATACGTGAGTAGCTACTTTTGTCTCAAGGTGGGATAGGACAACTCATTTCAAGAACCCTTTCGTCGTCATGAGATCCCATTGTTAACGTCCTTCGTCTGGAGCGCAACAAGATTAATAATAATAATAATGACTTGCTCTCGGATCACTTGTAATCTTACACAAAAGTCAAGAGTCGGCAATTGTTCCCTCACTAGTCATTTTAGAACTAGGAAAATGACGACGGGGCTAATAAAATAAAAATAAAAATAATGATGATACAATTCAAAACAACTGAAAGTCACATTCTGTAGGAAATCAAATCCTTTTTATGAATATAAATTCCCTTTAAAATACTATTTGCAAAAAAATTGTTAGATGCATGTTTGTTTGTTTCTTTGTTGTTGTTGTTGTGTGTGTGTTGATTATCCACCCAAATCGTAATATAAATTGACTGGTGCACTTCCACTGACTGGGGCACTTGCGCTGAACGCAAAAGTTCAGAAATTAATGGAATCTAATCCGAAACTTTTCTTTTTTGAGTTTTTGTTTGTTTGTTATACGAACACCCCTCAACACATGAACACTCCTCACCAGATCAACACCCATCACCAGATGAACACCCCTCACCAGATGAACACCCTTCACCAGATGAACACCCTTCACCAGATTAACACCCCTCACCAGATGAACACCCCTCACCAGATTAACACCCCTCACCAGATGAACACCCCTCACCAGATGAACACCCCTCACCACATGAACACCCCTCACCAGATGAACACCCCTCACCAGATGAACACCCTTCACCAAATGAACACCCCTCACCACATGAACACCCCTCACCAGCTGAACACCCCTCACCACATGAACATCCCTCACCACATGAACACCCCTCACCAGATGAACACCCCTCACCACATGAACACACCTCACCACAAGAACACCCCTCACCACATGAACACCCCTCACCAGATGAACACACCCGTAAAAACACACAATCTCCACCCCCACCCAAACATGACTACCCACACCAACATGAACCCCACAGCACCCCCCCCCC
>CAXITT010000015.1:1922627-1933445 GCA_964033795.1 Lymnaea stagnalis | reverse complement strand
TATATATATATATATATATGGATATGTTTTTCTATCTCTCTCTCTCTCACTCCCTCTCTCTCTCTCTCGGAATTTTAAAATAATTTATATTAACTTAGAATGGATTTCTCCTCTGTCCGGATGAGAGCCAAAATCTTCGGAAGACTAATTAACCCATTTCCCATCATGCTATCGAGCTGAAGCGTGGACCATAGACTCGTTGTCGATGACATCACACTATCGAACTTTTAGTCCCCTACTTAAACTCCCCAAAATCAGTTGTTCTTGTTTTTTAAGACGAAATGTGTTGTGTTCAAGACGAAATGTGTTGTGTTCCATGGCTGCGTGTTTTGGTGTGAAGATTATTTGTGCAACTGTTTCTAAGAGCTTTGCATTTGTGACGTATTCAGGTTTAAATATATCTTTAATCTATTAGGTTTTACAAGCACTAAGTTTGATTAAAACCATTCCCACACCAAAAATCAGTTGCTCCAATCACATCAATGATAAATCACGTCAACATAAGTGCACATCAAAATGCAATAAAAAGATTTCGACGACAAACTTTGTTTAAGGCGTTGTTTAATTGTTTAAAAATGTCCCTGTCATTGAGATGTCAACACTGTCACTCAGATGTCAACACTGTCACTCAGATGTCAACACTGTCACTCGGATGTCAACACTGTCACTCAGATGTCAACACTGCCACTCAGATGTCAACACTGCCACTCAGATGTCAACACTGTCAATCAGATGTCAACACTGTCACTCAGATGTCAACACTGTCACTCAGATGTCAACACTGTCACTCAGATGTCAACACTGTCACTCAGATGTTAACACTGCCACTCAAATGTCAACACTGTCACTCGGATGTTCTACACTGTCACTAAGATATCAACCCAATAAAACCTACGGTATCTCAAATCATTGATGGCGTCAACATAGATATATTTCATAACAACTTTGTTTTGATCAGAGTTTGCAGCGCCACTTGACTTCCAACACCCCAATCACAAATAGACATCTCCCCCTCTCAAATATATCAAATGTACACAGCGCCCCCACCCCCCCTCCCTCGAGCTGCCGGCGGGACAAGCGTTGTTGACCAGAGTATTATCTCGCTGAGCACAGAGCAGGGCAATCACGCGATGAATGACATGTAACAACAACAACTCACATGGAGTGCCGGGGACAATGCTCATCCAGGAGCCCTGCTACAGAGGCCGCCAGGAGTCTGTGTTTGCGCTCGGCTTTTGTCCGTGAGTTTGTTTTAGCCTCTGGCCGTGTGTGTGTCTCACGTGGTCTGAATCCGACAGTGCCATGTACTTCGGTTGGTCAAAACTAACAATCAGGGGAGGGGGGGGGTAGCGCCGCAAGTAGCTGGGGGCTATATTCGGGTCAGATATTTGAGCCACGGATTATAGTCTTCAGATAGCTGGGACAACAATCCTAATTTGTTAATCAAGAAGCTAACCTATTTCCAGTATTTGTTGATTGCCAGCATTGACCTGATTTCTATGTGACCACGTGACCTAAGAAGAGGGTTTGCAATGCCACGCGTTGTTGTTTTTGGTTTGGTTTTTGGGGGGAGAATGGGGTGGTCAATGTTATGACCTGATGGCAGGAAACTACTTTAAACCCAAAAAAATAAACCTTATCATTAATTAAGGCTCATAGTCATAGGATCAAGTTCGCTTTCCGCCATTACCAGACTACAACACAATCAATGGAGTCCAGCACTGAATGATAGTGTTGATATTTGAATTGACACAAACCAGATCATAAGGTCTAGAAAGAATAGCGGATGGGGAAAGGGGGGAGAAGGGGGAGAAGGGGGGACAATTGAGGGGAGAAAGGGGAGGAGGATACATCCTTTCTATAGCAATAGCTTGACGTCTATTTATTGTGACGGGAGATCACAAACCATACAGACTGAACTAGGTAGCTATTAAGAGAGATAAACAGGGCTCTAAAATGTAAACAGTGATTGGATATGAACTTGATCGATTGGATCTGAACTTGATCGATTGGATCTGAACTTGATCGATTGGATCTGAACTTGATCGATTGGATATGAACTTGATCGATTGGATCTGAACTTGATCGATTGGATATGAACTTGATCGATTGGATATGAACTTGATCGATTGGATCTGAACTTGATCGATTGGATATGAACTTGATCGATTGGATATGAACTTGATCGATTGGATATGAACTTGATCGATTGGATATGAACTTGATCGATTGGATATGAACTTGATCGATTGGATATGAACTTGATCGATTGGATATGAACTTGATCGATTGGATATGAACTTGATCGATTGGATATGAACTTGATCGATTGGATATGAACTTGATCGATTGGATATGAACTTGATCGATTGGATATGAACTTGATCGATTGGATATGAACTTGATCGATTGGATATGAACTTGATCGATTGGATATGAACTTGATCGATTGGATATGAACTTGATCAATTGGATATGAACTTGATCGATTGGATATGAACTTGATCGATTGGATATGAACTTGATCGATTGGATATGAACTTGATCGATTGGATATGAACTTGATCGATTGGATCTGAACTTGATCGACTGGATATGAACTTGATCGATTGGATATGAATTTGATCGATTGGATATGAACTTGATCGATTGGATATGAACTTGATCGATTGGATATGAACTTGATCGATTGGATATGAACTTGATCGATTGGATATGAACTTGATCGATTGGATCTGAACTTGATCGATTGGATATGAACTTGATCGATTGGATATGAACTTGATCGATTGGATATGAAATTGATCGATTGGATCTGAACTTGATCGATTGGATATGAACTTGATCGATTGGATCCTAAAACAAAAACTATTGCTGAAACGCTTCTTTTTTTTTTCTTGAAATCATCCCACTAAATTCTATTCTGCCGTTGCTATAATACTACGGTATTATTCTCTGTTGCTTGAAGGCAACACTTATTGTCTGGGGTTAAAGTGCTACAATTCTATTCTATTCTGTTGTTGATATAATACTACGGTATTATTCTCTGTTGCTTGAAGGCAACACTTATTGTCTGGGGTTAAAGTGCTACAATTCTATTCTGTTGTTGATATAATACTACGGTATTATTTTCTATTGTTTGAAGGCTAAAATTATTGTCGGGGCTGGGGTGGGGGGTGGGGGAATGCTACACGTATTGTTTGGGGTGAAAATGCTACAATTCTACTCTGTTGCTAAAAAGTCCATAATTCGATGTTAATATTGGAGTGGTGTAATCCTAGTCTGTGAATAAAATGAGTCAGAGGCATCACTAGAGGTGGAGTCACCCCCAACCCCCAACCCAGATTTTCCACACCCCCACCTCCCCGCACTTCAGAAATCCCAAATGCACGAAATAATTCTTAAACAGAACATACAGAGCTGCTCATAGTTATTCTCTTATTGTCTGGGCATTATATCCTAAAGCAAAACAAACCAAAAAAAAACAACAACAACACAAAAACATCATAAGAAGAAAACATAGCAGATGTGGTAACAAAAGGAAAAAATGACTATTTGAACATTGCTAATCTGTCAATCGCTTCATCAAAGTAAACATTGGTGAAAAAACGATCGCAATGCCACTTAAGCCCTACGAGGTTAACGTGAGAGCGATACCAGAGATACAACTTATTGGCGCATGTTTTTATAACTGTTTAAATTTCATTGTTGAAGCTTAAGATTTGTGCCGACTTATGGAAGGTGATGACACCTTGTTTTCATGGCACTATGATCTTATGACACTCTGTTCTGATGGGACTCTGTTCTTATGGCAACCTGTTCTGATGGCACTCTGTTGTGATGGGACTCTGTCACAGTAGTATTTAATTTAGATATGTTATGAGACCGACTCAAACGAGATCTTTTTTTTTTTTTTTTCATTTGGTGTCATCCCTATAAGGGTTGGTCCCCTTGGGCGTCACGCACCCCTGAACCCTCCTAGTGACGCCAGAGAATGAGTGGCAAAGATTCAACCAGTTCATGTCTTAGTATCTAGATAAACTGGACATGTAACTATGCAATATTAAAATAAAACTTCCATTGACATACTTAAGACAATTTCGATTTATCCATCTTCTAAATTTTGAGGCCCGACGATCAATGTATTGATCATTCTGGCCGTCTATCCAGTTATCTTAATGACAAACTATACTTTCTGTTCATTGGACATCAATATTTACTCTACTACCTTTTGGACATCCATTTTACTCTTCTACCCATTGTACATCCATTTTACTCTACTACCCAATGGACATCCATTTTTACTCTACTACCCAATGGACAACCATTTTTACTCTACTACCCATTGGACATCCATATTTACTCTACTATCCATTGGAAATACATATTTACTTCACTACCTATTTGACATCAATTTACTCTACTATCTATTGGACATCCATTTTACTCTATTACCCATTGGACATCCATTTTACTCTACTATCAATTGGACATCCATTTTTACTCTACTCCCCATTGGACATCCATATTTACTCCACTGCCCACTGGACGTCTGTAACTTGGGGACATGAGCAGTGGAAAGACAACCGTGGTCAGTACATTGAAAGGGGACACGGCCCCCCCCCCACCCAGTGTGGGGTGTCAGGATAACATCAGACCGATACTTGGAGATACAAGTGGTCGGATTACAGAGATAGCGGACAGTGGTGATGTACACAGACATAGCTGACAGAGGGGACGTAGAGCAAAGGTGCCAAGATAGTTTATGGAGTGGCACGCGATATTCCCATCTCGAGGCTTGCGATATTTGTAGGAGTTAATACTGGATCCATTCAATGTCTGTTAACTCAGGAATTTAGAGGCGCTCTATGTCGTAGGACATGAGTTTAGGGGTCGTTCTGTTCTATGTCGTATGACATGAGTTTAGGGGTCGTTCTGTTCTATGTCGTATGACATGAGTTTAGGGGTCGTTCTGTTCTATGTCGTATGACATGAGTTTAAGGAGCGTTCTGTTCTATGTCGAATGACATGAGTTTAGGGGTCGTTCTGTTCTATGTCGCATGACAAGAGTTTAGGGACGTTCTGTTCTATGTCGTATGACATGAGTTTAGGGACGTTCTGTTCTATGTCGCATACAGGCAATGCGAAAAAGGCGGGCGCAAGCTACAGCCACTATAGGCCGAAAAATCGTCAAAATTAATATCAATAAATATGTAGCCCAAAATTGTATATCATTGATTGTTGGGGACAGTGGGGACAGCACCCTTTTCAGACTTCACGCCTGGGCAAAGCGTTTCCTTCACACGGCCCTGGTGATATGTTCAGTTCAATGTCAAATGCTCAGTTCGTTATCATATGTTTTTTTTTTCGATGTCATATGTGCTGTTCCATATCATGTTCATTTCGATTTTTTCGTATGTTCTTTTTGAAATCATATGTTTAGTTCCATGCCTCATGTCTTAACTACTTTGTTCACTCAGCGGCGTAGCCTAAAAAATAAAAGATGCCACTTAAAAATAAAAAGTCTTTCTTTCTACTGCTTTCCCCATCATAAACACAGTTATGCCAAGTAGCACATGTGGAAAATGGTCACATTAAACATCCGGGCATCATTGTCGTATAATTACAGTGACACACACACACAGCTGCTGGTCATCTACTGCATCCTGATCTACATCCTGATCTATGTCCAGTCGCCTTGACTAAGTTTTGCCATTTGACCAAACGGGAAATGACGAGAGAGTGAGGCCGACGAAGTGTGCAACTCTCCCTTACGCTAAACAAAATACAGAACAAGTCAAGGCTACCACGCAAGTCAAGACTACCACGCAAGTCAAGGCTACCAAGCAAATCAAGGCTACCATGCAAGTCGAAAATTGCCTTGGTCATCGTTGCCTGCCAAGGACGGACACCATAATTACCATGCCATTGTACATCTTCAACAGAACACCAAATTCACCATATTCCAGCCCAGCATACATCAAAATCCACTATGAACACAGAAATACCAAGCCCCCACACCCACCATTATCTAATATACACTGAAATAATAACAAACCCCCACACCCACCATCCACTAATAAAGAATATACAATGTATGCCTTTCATGCAATATCCAACACTACACAATATACACTCAAGTACACCACCCTAATTCCACCATCCACAAACTGTCCACTATTCACTAAACCTACAAGCCCCACAAACTGTCCACTATTCACTAAACCTACAAGCCCCACAAACTGTCCACTATTCACTACACCTACAAGCCCCACAAACTGTCCACTATTCACTAAACCTACAAGCCCCACAAACTGTCCACTATTCACTAAACCTACAAGCTCCACAAACTGTCCACTATTCACTACACCTACAAGCTCCACAAACTGTCCACTATTCACTACACCTACAAGCTCCACAAACTGTCCACTATTCACTAAACCTACAAGCTCCACAAACTGTCCACTATTCACTAAACCTACAAGCCCCACAAACTATGCAATATTCACTAAACCTACAAGCCCCACAAACATCCAATGTTAAATGCGAGTCCAAGCGATAGCAGTCAGCTGAACGGGATATTGTCTGGCACAGAAGACCGTGTTTGTCTCATCTTTAGACAGTTTATGGGGCAGTCTGGTTCTAGACAGGAAAAGGGAGAAACACACACTCACACACTTACCCACACATGCCACCGAATAAATGCCCCACACTCCGGAAAATATATCATTAAATCGTAACAAATAGTGGTTCTGCAAAGTGGCCATGCTCGCATTAAGACGGTCTGTCTTTATGGACATTCAATGGGCAATGATGGCGAGAATGAGACAAAATAGGCTCCATTGATCTGTAGGATGGGTGTTGGAGTGGGTGGGGGTGGTGTTGGGGAGGTTGAGTCGAGAAATCAGGGCTAATTTTAAATTTCTTACAAACTGCCATCGGCTATGAGGTCATTTCTGTGGAGATAATAAGGATTTAGTGAGGGCGTCTGGGGTAATGTTATGTCTACGTACAGACTTAAATAGAAGTTTTAGGAAATATTCATACGAAACTTTATGCAATATTGTGCAGAAGTGGGTTCAACTATACATGAGAAATGGCACACTAGTTCCTTTGTACAAAAATAGAACAGTCTAGTTTTGTGTAATGTCGATNATCTGTTAACATAAGACTAAGTGCAGTATCAACAAAAGCATGGCAAGGCAAGATAATGACTTTGTATAACAAGGGCAAAGTCTATGAAGAATGTACACGTTAAATCTATGTTATATATATATATATATATATATATACAGTGACACCTCTCATAACGAGCATAATTCGTTCAAGAATCTTACTCGTTAAGCGAAACACTCGTTAAACGAAACAATTTTCCACATACAAATACATGTAAAATACGATCATGCGTTCCATGCTGAAAAAATTTCTATAAACATTTATTCAAATAAAATTAGTTATGAATTGTTAGGGAGTGTAACAACTTGGAATACAATTTAAATTCGAAACAAAAAACGTAAATAAAATATAAATTTATGACAAATAATTAATAATTTTTAACTAGAAAACTGTCTAAAGACATCTGTTTTTGCCGACGCTTCAAAATTTGACCAAAATGTGTCACAGCATTATCATTGAATACATTGTCAGAACGAATAGCCACCTCCTTATTAGGGTGATGCTTCTCAATGTACGATGCAACAGTTTCCCTTTGAAGCATCCATCTCCTTCATTTTGTTTTTGTTCTTGAGAATAGTGCAGATCGTTGATGTTGACCGATTGTATGTGCGCGCTAGATTAGCCACGCTCACACCTTCTTCTCGCTTTTCAATGATTTTACGTTTCATTTCAAAATATATTTTTTTCTCTCTTATGATCGTCTTCTTGTGTTTTTTTCTTCGAAGACATTTTAGCACAGGTTATTACACTTTACACATAAGAAAAAAATACAAATACTGTCTGAATACAAAATTTAAAAAAAAAATAGTGATCACACACGAAAACAATACGCTAACAGACCGAGTGCTAAACACAGACTAATGCATCAGCCCGGAAGTCCCGGCTCACAAATTAATGTCGGGAAAAAGGGACTTCCCCTTTCTGCGTAACTCGTTATGGGAAATGTCGCTCGTTAAGGGAGCAACTTCTTCACATTTTTTTTTTGTTCCTCGTTATGCGAATTACTCGTTATGAGAGGTGCTCGTTATGAGAGGTTCCACTATATATATATATATATATTGGCCCAATTCACAGCAGGGTGCTGATAACCATAAGCTAAACTGATCTAATTTTTAACTCATTTCTGGTTTTCTGATCGTCTGTGGACAACCTTCTTTCCCCCTGACCACATACCAGTGCCTTTTAAAACATTTATTGCCAGTCTTCTGAATGACGTTAGCCAGTTTCAAGACGGCGTTTAGCAAGCCATCTATCCATAGCAAGCCATCTATCTATAGCAAGCCATCTATCTATAGCAAGCCATCTATCTATAGCAAGCCATCTAAATATAATATACAGTCAATCCGCTAAAGATAACTCTAACGAGCCTTCTTAAGATCTATTGGTTTGGTACGTTGTCTCCATATGGAATGAACCAAATCCACAATTTTACTTAACTGCCATGGCTTTTTCCAGTTTGCTTTTTACAATTATGTTAAAATCCCTTCCTTTCTACTCCTCTATACTTTGGTTTTGTCTGGTTTTAGCGCCCTCTCATATGTTTCTGTTTTAGATAGGATATGTATATTGATATTATGTAAATTTAATTTATACTTATTTAAATGTGTTTTGTTTGTTTGTACTGATGAAGGCATGTGGCGAAACGTTTACTTGTGTATAATGTATAATTATTATTAAAGCGTAACTTTTATTGTTATATTGGAACAATTTCTTCTTGTCTTTTTAATCTAAGATCTATTGCCCGTATTCTCAGTTCTGAGTATCTCTAACCAACCTTCTCAAGATCTATTGCCCGTATTCTCAGTTCTGAGTATCTCTAACCAACCTTCTCAAGATCTATTGCCAGTATTCTCAGTTCTGAGTATCTCTAACCAACCTTCTCAAGATCTATTGCCTGAGTATCTCTAACCAACCTTCTCAAGATCTATTGCCCGTATTCTCAGTTCTGAGTATCTCTAACCAACCTTCTCAAGATCTATTGCCCGTATTCTCAGTTCTGAGTATCTCTAACCAACCTTCTCAAGATCTATTGCCCGTATTCTCAGTTCTGAGTATCTCTAACCAACCTTCTCAAGATCTATTGCCCGTATTCTCAGTTCTGAGTATCTCTAACCAACCTTCTCAAGATCTATTGCCCGTATTCTCAGTTCTGAGTATCTCTAACTAACCTTCTCAAGATCTATTGCCCGTATTCTCAGTTCTGAGTATCTCTAACCAACCTTCTCAAGATCTATTGCCAGTATTCTCAGTTCTGAGTATCTCTAACCAACCTTCGTAAGATCTATTGCCAGTATTATTGCTAATAAAGAAAGCCTTTTGAAATGGTATAGAGAACATTTTTTACAACTTAACAATAATAATCTGACCGCATCACCGGTCATCTAACTTACCTACAGCCATATTTGGCCGTGTATAGCCATATTTGATGGTGTAGAGCCATATTTGACTGCGTAAATTCATATTTAAATGCATATAGCTATATTTGACTATCTGAAGCCATATTTGTTGGCGTATAGCTATATTTGTCTGCGTGTAGCCATATTTGTCTGCGTGTAGCCATATTTGACTGCATATAGCTATGTTTGACTGAGCATAAGAAGCGTTCTTAACACCCACAGTTACCATTTCGGCTTCCTGTCGTTAGAAATAGTCTGACATCTCTGTAGCTACAAGAAACGTCATCATATTCACATGTTATTTACCACAAATAAAATTGCTATAGCTTTGCTTTCTTCATTTATTTCTCGGGCCAGTCATGGAATACTATTATAGGATTTATATTTACTGTGTATGTGTGTCTATGTCGGGCGAGCAAAAGAAAGTGGTATATATTTTTCAGATTTTTCCTAAACGTCCCAACGAGAGGCCAAGTTCCAATTTTCTTCGACAAAAAAAAAACAAAAAAACTGCCTCATTTGGCCTGCTCATTCGACCGATTCTCTTAATTCTACACAATTTATTTCGAGAGAAAGAGATTAGCTGAGCCAGCCGCGTGTCAGCTGCTGTGTGCTGTTTGTTCTTGGTTATGTGAAGGCTGAAGCTAAAATTGAAGTGAATTGAAGCTCATGTCTGCATGAGACATTATTATTACAAGTATGGCCGCTGACAGCGGCGGACTCTCCAAGTAATGGGGCACGAATTTAAGTTGGTAAAAAAAAATTCTAGCTGATACTTTAACATGGCGCCCAAAACTGTTCAGTAAAAAGGGTGTCAACATGTCGAGGACTACCTATAGATCAAGAAGTTGGTGGGAGAATAACAAGAATATTTTAAAGTGTACGTCCAGTCAATACCAGACCTATTCCAATTGTATGTCCCTCCATGACCATTCAAGCCCCAAACATACTCTACGGCTACCCTCAACATTCAAGCCCCAAACATACTCTACGGCTACCCTCATACCCAAAACGTCTTTTCTCTGTTCTCCTAAAACCCCCATAACTCTCGGGAACTGGTTTGCCCGGGGGAGAATTTCTGGAGCCGGATACAGGACAGACAGAGGAGAAAGGAAGGATGTGTTGGTATGATCAGTCTGGTCACATACAATTATGATATAACTGTTTTATTAGACTGACCACAAATTATATATATATATATATATATATATATATATATATATATATATATATATATATATATATA
>CAXITT010000015.1:1893036-1920411 GCA_964033795.1 Lymnaea stagnalis | reverse complement strand
CTTCCTGGGCCCTTTCCGGTTCATCCTGTGCCCCTTTCCGGTACATCCTGTGCCCCTTTCCGGTACATCCTGT
This sequence comes from Lymnaea stagnalis, assembly GCA_964033795.1. Lineage (NCBI taxonomy): Eukaryota > Metazoa > Mollusca > Gastropoda > Lymnaeidae > Lymnaea > Lymnaea stagnalis. The sequence continues at coordinate 1,920,338 of CAXITT010000015.1, read as the reverse complement.
GCCCTTTTCCGGTACATCATGTGCCCTTTTCCGGTACATCCTGTGCCCCTTTCCGGTACATCCTGTGCCCTTTTCCGGTACATCCTGTGCTCTTGAACGCCCCAAATCGAAAACCCAACTTCACTACAACAACAAAGTGTTGAGATAGATTTCTTGAAGGTATATACTGTGTGGACTCCTTAAAGTACCATGCACATCACAACTAAAGCACTATATTCATAACTATCTATAGTACCATCTAAAAAAAAACAACTACAGCACCACCTACATCACAACTAGAGCACCAACTACGGCATTATCTAAAGCACCATCTAAAACACCAACTGCATCAATGCTCCCCCCTCAACTCCAACACTTACAGGGCCTGGATCGATTGACCCTCCCCTGTCCCCCCAGCCCTTGACAATAACACATGTATCGTTGACATGTCATGACAATAAGATGCATCACTGACATGTCGCTCATGAAACTCGCAGCAATCTGTGACAGACAGACACGCACCTCAAATGAGCCATCCATCACGTGATGCACACACACGCCACGTGTTAGACACTCACAAACACGACACAAACAGCAAGGAAAAACTGCTGAACATGTACAAGAGAAGAATGACCGCCATCATGTGCGATGATGGTTTAGATGATGGTTTTGATGATGGTTTAGATGATGTTTAGATGATGTTAAGATGATGTTTAGATGATGGTTTAGATGATGGTTTAGATGCTGGTTTTGATGATGGTTTTGATGATGGGTTAGATTATGTTTAGATGATGGTTTCAATGATGATTTGGGGGGATGTTTTAGATGATAGTTTAGATGGTTTAGATGATGGTTTAGAAAAGGGGTCTCAAACTCAAATCATCCGGGGCCGCAGGAGGTAGAGTCTGAGTGAGACTGGGCAACATCAAGTATGCCACATACAAAAAAAGCGATTACATATTCAATAAAGTATAACTGTTTCAATCTGCTCAACATTTATAAATAACAATTAAAAACATTAAGGGTTCTCAAGAACTAGGTTTCAATTTCTTCCTCCTCCTCCTTGTGGCCAGAGATCTGACAGCGCTTCTTCTTACACAGCTGAGCAAATTTGGCTTGAGTGAGGAAGCAAATGAGACCCTCAGTATAGCTTAAAGACAATTATCATTAAGTGTGACCCTGAGCTTTGACTTGTTAAAGTGCATAGTGGAAAAGAGCTTTTCACACAGTTAGGTACTCCCAAAAAGTCATATGTTACATTAAGAAATGGCGTCAGCGGGGCGAGTCTAGACTCTTATGCCCGCCCCCCCCCCCAAATTACCCCTCCCCGGTCCGACGTATCGGGCCGCGGAGCGGCACGTTGGAGATGCCCACTCGTCAGGACGGCCCCCACACGGTAAAGTCATATGTTACATTAAGCAATGGCGTCAGCGGGGCGAGTCTAGCCTCTTATGCCCGCCCCCCCCCCCCAAATTACCCCTCCCCGGTCCGACGTATCGGGCCGCGGAGCGGCACGTTGGAGATGCCCACTCGTCAGGACGGCCCCCACACGGGCCCCTTACCCAAGTCCCTCACCTGGGCGCCTGGGCGCTCGACCAGGACCCCGCCTGGGGGCCGCCCCAACGAGTAGGCACCCGGTCGATCCGACAATATGCGTTTAAACAGTGCACTCGATCGACTTTCTCAGGAGTTGGGATAGAAAAATTTACGTCCTAATATCTTCCCCCAACCATCCCGGGAAAGCGTCGGACGCCCTATAAGAGGGATTCCACAGTGGGCTTCCACAACGCGACTAGTACATGCTGTAGCTGGGACGAAACGGTTGCCTAGGGGCAGCGTTCTCACGGCTGCATTATTTGAATCCTCGGCCAGAGGTTACCACCCTCACCTATGGCCTTATACCCGTCAGCGGCAACTTGTAATCATGATCCCTACCCTGGCTCTGCCTAACTTTTCGACTGCGGAATATCACAACCGACAGCCCTGTGGGAGCTGTTTTATGTACGGCGGGTACCCGGCACACCCTTTGTCTGCCCACGCGGAGCGTGCCCAGTAGTGATGTTTCCAGGCAAACACCGAGGGGGTCGGTGGCCGACGCCTCCTAATCGGCAAGCCACAGCAGACTTGTCAACCGGAGACCTGGAACCCAAAAGTCATATGATCCCCTTGAACACACTGTAAATCTCAGGGAAGATGGAGAGCAATGCTCTCATAAATTGTCTGTTTTTCCATTCACCTCCCTGAACTTAGAATTGCACTGAAGATCAATCAGCTCCAATTGAAGTGCATGTTAAGGGTTGCATATTCCAATTTGAAGGAGAAATGGTCTGCAAAAAGTTGCTCTGTCTGATTTGAAGTCTAAAAGAATGCGATCAAATTCTTCCAGTAGCTTTGCAATGAGATCAGTATACTTAATACTTAAGGGTGTGCCCGAGTCCATGAGTACTTTGCATGTTGGGAAATGGTATAGGTTTCTCTAAGAATCATAACACAAGTTTTGTGCAGAATGCCCTGACATTGTCATCGGCAACAGTGACTAGATACCCCTGGTCTTGTAACTTCTTTTTGAATACATTCATCTCCTGTGTAATGTCAACAAGAAAAGCCAAGCCCATGAGCCATTTGGGATCAGTTAATTTAGGAACAACCACCCCATCCTTCTTCATGAAGGCTTTGAAGGCTAAAACGTGTTTAAACAGTAGGAAGGGGCAAACTATTTATGAATTATTCATGCGTTGGAAAATGCTATTGTAGGGAGAATGAATTTTGAAATATTTTTTTTTAATCGAAGAAAAGGCCATTTTGACTAACTCTATTTTGAAAGTGACCAAGCTGACAGGCTACGAATTTCTCTCACACTTAGACACTAGCGGCAATTTTAATAGGGATTCTTTGATACTGTGTTAGGTTGATACGATTTACACAATTATGGTTGTGCATTACCCACTAACTGACTTTTTAAACTTTTCTCAAAACCGCACTTTGGGCACGTTTGTCTCATGAAATGCTATTAAAAGCAAAACTTTTTAGACCGATTTTTACAACGGTTTTTACCATTTTAATCAACGACCAGATCTATAAAAACATTAAAAAATCAGACTTAGACTAGTCGGTGAGAATCTGCTGAAACTTTCGAGGAGGGTCACATTATAGATATGAGAATTTGGAAAACACGTGGGCCACATTAACACTAAACTTTGCGGGCCGCAAAATATCGTCTTGCGGGCCGCAAATTGCCCGTGGGCTGCGAGTTTGAGACCCCTTGTTTAGAAGATGGTTAAGATCAGTGGTTCTCAACCTTTCTAAAGCCGCGACCCTTTAATACAGTTCCTCAAGTTGTGGCGACCCCCAACCACAAAATTATTTTCGTTGATACTTTATAACTGCAGAGTATATGTGTTTTCAGATGATCTTAGGCGACCCCTGTGAAAGGGTCTTGCGACCCCTCAAAAGCGTCGTGCGACACCCCAAAGGGGTCGCGACCCACAGGTTGAGAACCGCTGGTTTAGATAATGGTTGCCATGGTGGTTTAGATGCTGGTTTAGATGGTACTTAAGATAAAAACACTAGACACATTTGTGTCTATTGCCTCAAGCCTTCAAACCCCTAGAGCATGATTCCCTCACAATGTGGCACTAGAAATCAGTGAAATTTCCTCATCAATACCAGGAACAGGAACATTGCAAATCCCATCTACATGCATAGGAGCCAAAATGATCAATAAATTGATCGTGGTCCCTAAAGATTTAGAAGAAGAAGAGATGGTGATTGAGATGATGGATACGATGATGGTTGAGATGATGGTTGAGATAATGGTTTGGCTCTTATATTACAATGTGGGAGAACTGGTCTTAGCTCTCCTATCTATACGTGGGTTATGATGACATAGTTCTTCTTTGAATGCATTTATTTGTTTATAAGGGAATGTCACCTTTTGAATCAGTGTAAGTTCTAATATAATGATAAATAATGGTATATTATTGTGTAAATAATGTACCATATTCGTCACAGACGTAAATGAGATTTAATGAGATTTAAATAATAATAATAATAATAATAATAATAATAATAATAATACAATTTACTAATGGCAAAGAAGTATGTGGTTCAAAATCGCACCCCCACCCACCCCTTTAAAAAAATTATTTTTTTAAAAAATATGGAAACGGATGGAATGTATTTCGATGAAGTGGAGGCATGCCAATATCTTTAACACCCCGACTACCGAGGTCGAAAGACAACAGTGAACCTAGCATGGGATTGCACATATTTTTATATTTTTTAAATGCCTGTCTTGCTCATTAAGTTCCAGCTATCAGAAAATTATAATGCCCCCCCCTCTCTCTCCAACAAACAAACAACAAAAACAAACCAAACATATCATAATAATCCGTTGTCTGTAGATGCATTTGTTAAAATCTAGAAACATTATTTGACAGACCCCCCCCCCCTCCCCTTCCTTGTTATATTTAGAACCATCATTTCCGTCTTATTTTTCCAAGACAATCTTTCCCTTGTGTTCGTGTGTGCGCGCCACACTACAAAAACAAACCCAACACATCATAATAATCCGTTGTCTGTAGATGCATTTGTTAAAATCTAGAAACATTATTTGACAGACCCCCCCCCCCACCCCTTCCTTGTTATATTTAGAACCATCATTTCCGTCTTATTTTTCCAAGACAATCTTTCCCTTGTGTTCGTGTGTGCGCGCCACACTTCAACAGAGACAGCATGTCAACAAAGTTTAGTTTAAGCTCTACACAATAATACTCAGAATAACACATTGATATAGCTGGCGAACAATAAGTTTCGATCTGTCAATAGAAATAGAATCTAAGACATCAAGACGGGTTAAATGCGGTCTTTGTCTTGTCTCGTTGGACGAGCTCTCACGACGGGTTTATTCACAATTTTCCAGACAATTATTCTAAAGAGTCTTCGGTTACATCTTTAAAGTCAGACATGTTTTGTTCTGAAGGTTTTACAACTTGGCAATGTTTTTGTTTTTTTTCAACAGGTGGGTTTATATACAGGAGTTTGTTGTAACACATATATATTATATGTTTGTTGTAACACATATAGATTATATGTTTGTTGTAACACATATATATTATATGTTTGTTGTAACACATATAGATTATATGTTTGTTGTAACACATATAGATTATATGTTTGTTGTAACACATATAGATTATATGTTTGTTGTAACACATATAGATTATATGTTTGTTGTAACACATATAGATTATATGTTTGTTGTAACATATAGATTACAAGAGTGGGACTCTACGATAACTTTAATGTATGTATTTGACTTTTATGTTTGGAATTCTCTCTTTACTTTCTGTTTGATCTTTATCTGACTTGTTTTATTATCCATTTTATAGGCTCATTAATTAACGAACGCTTGGGCTTTTCTATCTTCCCGTTCCCTTGAGTAGGAGAAATTTTGTATTCCAATAAAATTCAGTTATCTTGTGGATGAGTGTGACAACATGTACAACGATAAGACTTGTAGATGAAAGTGTGACAACATGTACAACGAAAAGACTTGTAGATGAAAGTGTGACAACATGTACAACGAAAAGACTTGTAGATGAAAGTGTGACAACATGTACAACGATAAGACTTGTAGATGAAACTGTGACAACATGTACAACGATAAGACTTGTAGATAAAAGTGTGACAACATGTACAACGATAAGACTTGTAGATGAAACTGTGACAACATGTATAACGATAAGACTTGTACATGAAAGTGTGACAACATGTACAAAGATAAGACTTGTAGATGAGTGTGACAACATGTACAAAGATAAGACTTGTACATGAAAGTGTGACAACGTGTACAACGATCAGACTTGTAGATCAAACATTTGAACTTTAGTTTGCCTAACTTGTCTCTAGACTTCGCCTCCACTCGTCTCAACTTGTGGCGGGTTTTTTTCGCTTTAAAAAATGACAAGCTGTACAAAAATCTGACTCAGGACGATAACAACTTTATATACTTTGGCTGTTTTATTTACTTTGGCTGTTTTATTTACTTTGGCTGTTTTATTTACTTTGGCTGTTTTATTTACTTTGGCTGTTTTATTTACTTTGGCTGTTTTATTTACTTTGGCTGTTTTATTTACTTTGGCTGTTTTAATTTACTTTGACTGTTTGAGTTTAAATTAGCTATATTAATTTTAAAATCATATTTGAGAAAACAAAAAATAATCTCATATCTGATATTTAGATAAACTTCTTACGGTGCACTTATAATAATAAAGAAAGTGCAGGAAGAAAAACTTAAACCAAAGCCATAGCGGGACTACAACTGTCAGTAGACATGCAAGCCAGGCAGATACACATAATCACATACATTAGCAGTCAGATAAACATACACATATCTGATCATCTGTAAACGAATTAATCAATCGTGGAACGTGTAGCATCTCCAGGTTCGTATTACATTAAGTAGGTATGAACTGAAGAACTAAGAAGCTCAGTACGTATACATAGGACTGTACGACGCAACTGAAGAGCCCAGTATGTACGACTGTAGGACGCAACTGGAGGCCTAAACATCTCAGTATGTATGACTGTAGGACGCCACTGGAGGCCTAAACATCTCAGTATGTATGACTGTAGGACGCAAATGGAGGCCTAAACATCTCAGTATGTATGACTATAGGACGCCACTGGAGGCCTAAACATCTCAGTATGTATGACTGTAGGACGCCACTGGAGGCCTAAACATCTCAGTATGTATGGCTGGACGCAACTGGAGGCCAAAACATCGCAGTATGTATGACTGGACGCAACTGGAGGCCTAAACATCTCAGTATGTATGACTGTAGGACGCAACTGGAGGCCTAAACATCTCAGTATGTATGACTGAAGGACGCAACTGGCGGCCTAAACATCTCAGTATGTATGACTGTAGGACGCAACTGGAGGCCTAATGGCCTAAACATCTCAGTATGTAGGACTGTAGGCCGCAACTGGCGGCCTAAACATCTCAGTATGTATGACTGGACGCAACTGGAGGCCTAAACATCTCAGTATGTATGACTGTTGGACGCAATTGGAGGCCTAAACATCTCAGTATGTATGACTGAAGGACGCAACTGGAGGCCTAAACATCTCAGTATGTATGACTGGACGCAACTGGAGGCCTAAACATCTCAGTATGTATGACTGTAGGACGCATTTGGAGGCCTAAAATCTCAGTATGTATGACTGTAGGACGCAATTGGAGGCCTATACATCTCAGTATGTATGACTGGACGCAATTGGAGGCCTAAACATCTCAGTATGTATGACTGTAGGACGCCACTGGAGGCCTAAACATCTCAGTATGTATGACTGTAGGACGCAATTGGAGGCCTAAACATCTCAGTATGTATGACTGTAGGACGCAATTGGAGGCCTAAACATCTCAGTATGTATGACTGAAGGACGCAACTGGAGGCCTAAACATCTCAGTATGTATGACTGGACGCAACTGGAGCCCTAAACATCTCAGTATGTATGACTGTAGGACGCAACTGGGGGCCTAAACATCTCAGTATGTATGACTGTAGGACGCAATTGGAGGCCTAAACATCTCAGTATGTATGACTGTAGGACACAACTGGAGGCCTAAACATCTCAGTATGTATGAATGTAGGACGCAATTGGAGGCCTAAACATCTCAGTATGTATGACTGTTGCAACTTTTACGAAGTTACCCGGCTGTACTGCAGCGGCTATGTCATCCGATAATTCATGCCAAAAGGATTAGTGCTGTGATCCACGTCAGTGATTATCAGGTCATTATTCTGTACGTCTGTAGCTGATTATGACTATGTTAACATGTGGTGCACTTTGTACCAGGGGAACATTAGCATAGCGACACGTTTCGTCTCAGCTGCTTCGAAAATGAGTGACGAGGTAGAAGCCCACTGTTACAATCCCTTTAGAGGGCATCTGACAGTTCCCCTGGGTGGGGAGGGGGGGATTTTAGGACGTAAATATACCATCCCGACTTCTGGGAAAGTCGACTGATGACGTTGTGAGAGCAGCATCATCGGCCGACTGGATATCCTTGGGCTGGGACCTGGGATGGCCTCCGTTGGTACCCGATCGAGTGGGTGCCGTAAGGGCCGGCGCTGGATGCTGTCAAGGCCGGCCCTGGGTGCTGTTGTTGTGGTGTCCTGGCGATGGGGGACCTCCAACGAGCTGCTTCGCGGCCCGATACTCGTGCTTGGAGAGGGGGGTGCTTTGGGAAGTGGATAACGAGCTTGGTACTAACCATTACCTAATGTGCATAGTAACAAGTCACTGACGACTGACGCCATTACCTAATGTGCATAGTAACAAGTCACTGACGACTGACGCCATTACCTAATGTGCATAGAAACAAGTCACTGACGACTGACGCCATTACCTAATGTGCATAGTAACAAGTCACTGACGACTGACGCCATTACGTAATGTACACAGTAACAAGTCACTGATGGTGACGTATGTCAAGGTGGAAGAGATATCTATATATCAGGATGATCCCAATCTATAACATTATGTTTGTATAGCATGGCAATATATTATTTTATAGCATGACGGGTATTTTCCATATAATTATTCAAGTATCATTCATCACTGTATAATTAGAATGCCCACATGATCATCATACATCCAAATGACCGTCGATTCTCTCGATTAGTATTGCCATATCTAGGGAGCCATATAGAATTTAATTTCAGAATGGAAAAAACACTGCTCTATAAATCCGGTTGCCCAACTTAAGTACATGTGTGAGCACTTGAACCAAGGCGTTGTTCGATCGACAACAAGATGTATTTGAAGAGAATATATCCGTAACATTATAATATATCCACTGGACTTAATAGGTTTGTTAGCCTACAGACTTAACAGGTCTGTTAGCCTACAGACTTAACATGTCTCTTAGCCTATAGACTTAACATGTCTCTTAGCCTACAGACTTAACATGTCTGTTAGCCTACAGACTTAACATGTCTGTTAGCCTACAGACTTAACATGTCTCTTAGCCTACATGCTTAACATGTCTCTTAGCCTACAGACTTAACAGGTCTGTTAGCCTACAGACTTAACATATCTGTTAGCCTACAGACTTAACATGTCTCTTAGCCTACAGACTTAACATATCTGTTAGCCTGCAGACTTAACAGGTCTGTTAGCCTACAGACTTAACATATCTCTTAGCCTACAGACTTAACAGGTCTTTTAACACAAAAAGAATATTATTTAAAAAAAAAATTGGCGCTCTCAAACGACCTTCAACAGATATTCTCTGTGTAAAATTAATGCGTGGGAGTTAGGTCAATTAGAGAGCGACCAAGTGATTTTTTCTGGTTTACACCCAAGTCAAACCGAAATTTAAAAATGACTTTTGGCGCCGAAAACGAAGCCCAAATTCGGTTGGCCTCTAAAGTCAATGTTGTCTATTAGTAGTTTGGGCTGAAATCCCCGCGAAGAATAAGAAGGAAATGATTTGACTCTCTCGGCAACAGAAGCCATTCCATCACTAACCTGCGACGTGGACGGTTCGATGTCGTTTGCGAAGCTGTACATCAGAACATGCCGACTGCTTCCGGACACATTTCTTAAATAACCCAAACCCCTGATCACATGACCCGACCGTGTCGTCCGACATGGAAGAGCCGAACGCTAAATGAAGTTTGGCTCGATTGTGAATAAGAATTATGACCGCTGCGAGCCTGCCCCTGATCATACAGAGGGCCCAATTTGCCGTCATCCCCTAGAACAGAGTTTCTCCAACGTTCGATCATTATAATGTATGAAATCGCTTCGGCCCGTGTGCCCGGGGGGGGGGGGGGGGGGGGGGGGGGGTGGGGGGATAAAAGGATGGAGGTATGATAAAAGAACGGATGTAAAGGAGGGGGGGGAGGGCAATGAGGCGGGAGGTAAGAACGAATAATGAGATGGGAGGTAAGGAGGAAAGCAAACAGCAGCTTAAGCTTCTACCACAGTATCACCCGAGTCAGCGAGTCAGAGGAAAAAAAAAGGATGGTGAAATAAGCTCTGAGATGATGGAGTCGGCAAATAAAAGTGAATGTCTGTTTGACTCTAAGATTGAAACAAAATGGCCGGCGTCATTATAGCGTGATGGAGGACAAATATGGCGAACGTGGCAGGAAGCAGACTGGGACAGAAAAACGGGACGGGAGGTAATAAGATGCAAACTTGAAAAAAATAAAAAAAATAAATATACCCGGTATAAATAAAATCCTTTTGTTATTAATGACATTTGACAGATGTAAAAATGACATTTCAGACTCGTGGAAGACAAATAAGAAAAATTTCAATTTGTTTTATTTATATTTTTAATGTGATGGTAATTAACATATTCGTTAGATCATACCAGGTTGTGTTAGTGCACCCCATAAGATTGAGGTGGTGATAGTTGATTTACCCCATAACATTGAGATGGTGTTAGTGATTACACACCAGAAGATGGAGTTGGTACACACTAGAAGATGAAGTTAGTACACACAAGAAAATGGAGCTAGTTCACATCAGAAGATGGAATAAGTACACACCAAAAGATTGAGTTAATGCACAATAGAGAATGGAGTTAGTACACAATAGAAGATGGAGTTAGTACACAATAGAAGATGGATTTAGTACACACCAGTAGAAGGAGTTAGTACACACCAGAAGATAGAGTTAGTACACAATAGAAGATGGAGTTAGTTCTCACCAGAAGATGGATTTATTACACACTAGTAGATGGAGTAAGTACACACCAGAAGATGGAGTTAGTACACACTAGAAGATGGAGTTAGTACATAATAGAAGATGGAGTCAGCACACACCAGAAGATGGAGTTAGTACACACCAGAAGATGGAGTTAGCATACACGAGAAGATGGAGTTAGTATACACGAGAAGATGGAGTTTGTACACACTAGAAGATTGAGTTAGTACACACTAGAAGATGGAGTTACTACACACCAGAAGATGGCGTTAGTACACACCAGAATATGGAGTTACTACACACCAGAAGATGGCGTTAGTACACACTAGGAGATGGAGTTACTACACACCAGAAGATGGCGTTAGTACACACCAGAATATGGAGTTACTACACACCAGAAGATGGCGTTAGTACACATCGGAGATGGAGTTAATACACACCAGAAGATGGTGTTAGTACACACCAGAATATGGAGTTACTACACACCAGAAGATGGTGTTAGTACACACCAGAAGATGGTGTTAGTACACACCAGAATATGGAGTTACTACACACCAGAAGATGGCAATTTTGATTGACCCTTGAACGTTGGCAAGCAGCTAATAAGCCAATGTCATAATGGCGCTATTAAAACTGACCAATATCGATATTAAAACTGACCAATATCGATATTAAAACTGACCAATATCGATATTAAAACTGACCAATATCGATATTAAAACTGACCAATATCGATATTAAAACTGACCAATATCGATATTAAAACTGACCAATATCGATATTAAAACTGACCAATATTGATATTAAAACTGACCAATATCGATATTAAAACTGACCAATATCGATATTAAAACTGACCAATATCGATATTAAAACTGACCAATATCGATATTAAAACTGACCAATAACGATATTAAAACTGACCAATATCGATATTAAAACTGACCAATATCGATATTAAAACTGACCAATATCGATATGTTTTATTGATTTCTAAATAGATGATCCGATGGGGACTTTATTCAAACTGGATTTTTTTAAAAGTTTGAAATGGAGTGTGTGTAAGTGTGTGTAATTGTGTGTAAGTGTGTGTCAATATGTTTTCCCGCCAAGCCATACATTGTTTGGGTCCCAAACGTGACACTCCCCTTACAGGATAGTCGCCTCCTCTAACTGACCTGTAAGATCAGAACGAGACGGACTCATCTGAGTGGCCGATCACAGAGTGTGACCACCATTGTAAGGTTGGTGGGGGTAGGAGGACAATGCATTAAGCAAAGAAAATCACAGACTTAGTGAAGTGCATGTTAAGAAGTGTTCATGTTAAGAAGTGTTCATGTTGAGAAGTGTTCAATTATTGCCCAGTTTTTAGTGAGTTCAAACACGTCTTTGAAAGGAAGTATTTTTCTTCAAGATTATTTTTAAAAAAATATTTTTGTATTGTCATAAATTCAGGTAATATTTTCATAGTATCAGGGAGCATTGTTAGAATGCCAGTATAGTATTGTCATAGTGTCAGGTGTCATCGTCATAATGTCAGGCATTAATGTCATTTTCATAATTTCAGCCAGACATTATTACAATTAAAAAACAGTGCTGATCTCATGAAGACGAAGTATCTAAGATGGGTGTGCTACAATTGAGCTTAAGAGTCAAGATCTCTTATCTCTCCCCCCACCCCACCAAATAACTCCCCCATTACAAAAACACCCTCCAGGAGCTGACATGGGTGTATTTGACATGTATTTAACTTGGACCTGTTACACCCTAACTGAGTTTGTAGGATGGGTTTGTTCAATGTCTCAGGTAGGCCTGAATCAACACCTGGTAATGTCGGCAGAAAAGATACTAAACTCAACCTCTGCTCGGTGCTCGGCGCATCTGTGGAGAGACTGACTCCTGTAGCAGAAAGAAAATTGATCAATCGGGTTACTCGGCTACATCTTCTGGATTCTAAGTCTCACTGGCATTCGCAAGGACGTTTGTAAGACTGTCGCTAGTAGTAGAAGCAAGGCTTTCCTGGTGATGTACGAGCAGGTTTGGTCTCAGTGACATGGCTAATTTGTCTGCTTAATATTTTCTGTTTATATTTTCTCTGTCATCTGGGTCTACGCAGCTTTCGTCTGTCTTAAATTGCGACTAGGTTTGGTCTCAGTGTGTGGCTATTTTGTCTGCTGAATATTTGCTGTACACATTTTGTCTGCTTATAATTTGTCTGTTCATTGTTTGTCTGTAATCTGGCTCTGTGCAGCGTTCCTCTGTCACTCACTCGCCTTAATAAAGTATAGGTCGTGGTCACGCTAACCGGCCATCGGAAAACTTGTCTGTGAAAGGGATGAAAAGAAGTTTGAATGGCCCCAAATTAAGCGACAGTTTCCAGACAGGAGTGTGTGACTGGGTCACCCGCTGGGAGTCCAGTTACACTGGCACGCGTCACGTGGCCCAAGTGGGCTGAAATATTTCACTGAGACGTTTATTTTTTTCCATTTCAACTACACTGAAACCTCCATGCTGACCCACTTGGACATGTTTGCATCAGACGGCCAAGATTCAATAATTAATGTTATGTGTTGTTATAGTTAGGACCAATAGTTTTGACGTAAACGGCCAAGACGCTGAGTTCAAAAGTGCGATTGTCAAGACTTAAGAATGAAGACAAATATTTGTGATGTAGGAACTATAAACCTTAACCACTTCACCTTAATCACCTCACCTTAACCACCTCACCTTAACCACCTCACTTTAACCACCTCACATTAACAACCTTGACATCAGAAGGTATGGAGAATGTTAAAACATCAGATGACATCACCAAGAACATCACAGGATTAATGATTATAGGCACATTTGAAAATCCCATCAGTCATATTAGACAGACACACTCGAAAGTTACATTAGACAGGCACATTAGATAGGCACATTAAGCAGGCACATTAGATCTAGGCATATTAGACAGTCACATTAGACAGGCACATTTGAAGGTTACATTAAGCAGGCACATTAGATAGTCACATTAGATAGGCACATTAGATAGGAACATTAGATAGTCACATTAGATAGGCACATTAGATAGGCACATTACACAGGCACATTAAATAGGCACATTAGATGGGCTCATTATATAGGCACTTTTGATGGGCACATTAGATAGGCACATTAGACAGTCACATTAGACAGGCACATTAGACAGGCACATTTGAAGGTTACATTAAGCAGGCACATTAGATAGGAACATAAGATCGGCACATTATATAGGCACATTAGATCGGCACATTATGTAGGCACATTTGAAGGTTACATTAAGCAGGCACATTACATAGGAACATAAGATCGGCACATTATATAGGAACATTAGATCGGCACATTATGTAGGCACATTAGACAGTCACATTAGACAGTCACATTAGACAGTCACATTAGACAGTCACATTAGACAGTCACATTAGACAGTCACATTAGACAGTCACATTATACAGTCACATTAGACAGGCACATTTGAGGGTTACATTAAGCAGGCACATTAGATAGGCACATTAGACAGGCACATTTGAAGGTTACATTAAGTAGGCACATTAGACAGGCACATTTGAAGGTTACATTAAGCAGGCACATTAGACAGTCACATTAGACAGGCACATTTGAAGGTTACATTAAGCAGGCACATTAGATAGGAACATAAGATCGGCACATTATATAGGCACATTAGATAGGCACATTAAATAAGCACATTAAATAGGCACATTAGATAGTCAAATTAGATTGTCACATTAGATTGTCACATTACACAGGCACATTTAATAGGCACATTAGATGGGCACATTACACAGGCACATTAAATAGGCACATTAGATGGGCACATTATATAGACGCTTTTGATGGGCACATTAGATAGGCACAATATATAGACACTTTTGATGGGCACATTAGATAGGCACATTAGATAGGCACATTACACAGGCACATTAAATAGGCACATTAGATGGGCACATCATATAGACGCTTTTGATGGGCACATTAGATAGGCACATTATATAGACACTTTTGATGGGCACATTAGATAGGCACATTATATAGACACTTTTTATGGGCACATTCGATCCGACTGATGACCACGGTAAGCATGTTTTATATATTCATAAATACGCAAAGGAATACAGATAGTACTGATTGTAAATGATTCGTCAAAGAAAGAAAATTTCTGGTAGACTTTGGTAGAGTTTTCACGTTCAAACACAGTAAGGCGTTTGATTATAATAAAATAAAAATGAACTGTTTCTCATTAATGAAAAAAAAATGTGTTTGAAGGTTATGCAATTTAAACGGTGGTTCCCACCCTGTACTCCAAGGATCCCTAAGAGCTTCGCGTGCACTTCTTACGGCTGCCTTGGCTGCTCCAGGAAATATGATGATATCATTAACATCTAAGAAATAGGGTAGGCATAAGGGACTCCACCATATAAACTTGTTTTAAAAGGGGTTGAGAACCACCGATTGGAATATATGCTTTAAAAATAAATGGCCGTAATATATTTTTTTTAAAAATTATTTCAACATATTCTCAGGGGAAGAAAAAAAAGTACTTTTTACCATGAGACTACTTTTGGGCAAAAATATTTTAATGAACTGCTATAATTAAAGGGAAGCAAATTTGAGGAAATGCTTTAGCACTACTAACAGAATTTAAATCACCGTGGAGACTTTTCCCCAGAGTACACAGACCCCTTTTGGGGGTGAGGTGGCGAACCACGCGATTACTCCCCTTAGTGGCAGCCATCTTGCAATTACCAGAGTTATCCTTGGCAACGTTTACACGTCTGCCGACTGACAGATCAGTCTGCCGTTTGAACATGACAGTGGAATTGGAAAAGGGGCCCAGGGACAGTGTCAATAAATATAGATTCTATTGACACCTTTTCATTATACGAGCAAGAGTGTGCATGAAACTAAATTCATTGAGACCTCCCTGGTAGGTCATGTCGTGCGGCAAGGAAGGTTCTCAAAACGGACATCTCGTGTGGGGCTAATGACGTTTACTTGGGAGAAAAATGTGGTATTACAGTCTCGTGCCATGTAGTTGCATTACGCCATTCCTTTATCAAGTCTCATCGAGCTACACAAGTAGGTTTTTTAGGTCTAAACAAAAACATATATAACATACATAGGCTAATTAAGACACTTAAAGATACATACACAAAGACACATAAGAACAAATAGATATATTTTGTAAGGGGCCAACCAAAAATATAATACATTTTTTATAACGGTCTTTCAGATTTTGTACAGTACACGATCCGTGTAGCAATAACGAATAACTAATATTTTATTAAAAAATGTTCATATTTAAAAAAAAATAATTAAACTTGTGTTATTAATGTGATGTGTCATAAAGAAAATATTTTTGTAAGCCAACTTGGGGCATGCAGTGATGCACCACTGCAAGGACTTGATAGGGCAAAGTCAGGTTCAGAAGGAAAACCAACACCACAAATGATACATCTTAATGCATACACCACATTCATCTCTGAATACACAACATTCATCTCTGAATACACCATCTTCATCTCTGAATACACCACATTCATCTCTGAATACACCACATTCATCTCTGAATACACCACATTCATCTCTGAATACACCACATTCATCTCTGAATACACCACATTCATCTCTGATACTCTATGACCCCCTAAGGTAGCATATATTTGTCTGGGATTCTCTTAGAAATCAAAGGCCATGCATCCACTGTCGTTTCTTTTGTTTTTGAGCTGACTCCTTTATTGGGATCATTATTTGCTTAAAACACATTATCTGTTAGTAGATGTTCACCACAGCATACTTCGTGGAGAGGGCCCCGAACACGTTTATTCCCCAAAGATGTTCTATTGGGATGCCAGCCGTAAAGATGTTCTATTGGGATGCCAGCCGTAAAGATGTTCTATTGGGATGCCAGCCGTAAAGATGTTCTATTGGGATGCCAGCCGTAAAGATGTTCTATTGGGATGCCAGCCGTTAAGATGTTCTATTGGGATGCCAGCCGTAAAGATGTTCTATTGGGATGCCAGCCGTAAAGATGTTCTATTGAGATGCCAGCCGTAAAGATGTTCTATTGGGATGCCAGCCGTAAAGATGTTCTATTGGGATGCCAGCCGTGTTGTTGGTTAACGTTAGAGGTATTAAATAGTTTTATTGTAGCAGGAATAGGTTTCACTGTGTCGCAGATCTTTAATTGATAGCAATAGGAAGGAATTATTTATTTTTTTTTAAATGAGAAGAAAATTTAAGATTTTACAAATCTGAAACTATAAGATCTTTGAGTGAAACAGTAGGAGAAACAGAAGGAGAAAAAGTAAGTGAAGTTGCAGGAGAAGCAGTAAGAGAAACAGCAAGATAAACAGGAGGAATAAATTGAGAAATTGCAGTGAGGGTATCAGTAGAGAACATAAAACAAAAATAAAATGTATAAATCCCCATCAGACAACAGACTATTGTAAGGAAAAACAGACTTGATGTGTTCAACTCACCAGAAGGTCTTCTTCCCAGGATACATTGCCGATCATCTGTGGGGACACACAAAAAAAAAAAAAACAACTTCATTTGAATTTATAAGAGCCAATTACTTGATGCGCATTTATAACACAATTTATACAATACCCAAGATGCCACCGTCTGTGTCGGAACACCTTACCCACATAACGTTACGCCATGCGCCTTGCTTGAAAAGTGTCTACTTTAGAATTAACATGTCTAAATATGACTGGGAATTTGATATCCCTACGTTCAAAAAACATACATTACTTCTTTCAGAGCTTTGGTTTGACCTCAAACTATTAGTTACAATCTGTAGATTCTTTTTTTTTTTTCGCTTTCTCTATATAATTAAATATGACATATCATTCAAGTGTCCTCTAACTCAAATGTCCTCTCCCTAAAATGTCCCTTTCCTCAAATATCCTCTCCCTCAATGTCCTCTCACTCAAATGTCCTCTCCCCAAATGCTCTCATTAAAATGTCATCTCCCTCAAATGTCCTCTACCTCAAATGTCCTCTCCCTCAAATGTCATCTCCCTCAAATGTCCTCTACCTCAAATGTCCTCTCCTCTCACTCAAATGTCGTGTTAGACAATCGACCTGTTAGCCTCAAATCATTTCGGTTGCATATAAAAATTCTTTAAGGAGGAATTCGTGTCGTTTCTTCTCTATTACCCTTCAACGTTGGTCGCCTTCTGTTTCAGCATTCTTCTATCCCTTGTTGTCAGTGTAACATGGTTCCCCACACCCCCACCATGTGCTGTAATCCCAAACAACGCGGACATCTCATTTAATTGACCGGTTAACTGCCGGTAACGGCTTTGAAATTGCGCGGGGATCAAAATACCGACGAGACCCGAGAAAAAGGGCAAACACTATCGTGTCCTTCGTTAATCCTGCCCGGACCCTAATTTTCTTCTCTCCCAGGGAGGGCCACAAATATAATCCTTTTCAGGAGTAATCGATACGGAGGCCCCCCTTGGGCAGAAATTGATTCTGATTAGTCAATACAGTTTTGGGGTAGCGACAAGATGGTACTCTTTTTCCCCCTCTCTTCTGAATCTCCAAACCTATTTGATACGTGACATGATAAGAGAACATGGGCTGACATACTGTAGCATTCTGTGGACCTAAAAGCTGGAGTAATGTTATTAATATCTTGTTGGAACTGTGGACAATGAAACATATCTTCATCGTAGAGATATAGAAATAGGAAGTTTGAACTGTGAGGATACAGAAATGAGAAGTTGAGAACTATGGGGGTACAGAATTGAGAAGTTGAGAACTATGGGGGTACAGAATTGAGAAGTTGAGAACTATGGGGATACATCAATGGGAAGTTTGAACTGTGAGGATACAGAAATGAGAAGTTGAGAACTATGGGGATACAGAATTGAGAAGTTGAGAACTGTGGGGATACATCAATGGGAAGTTTGAACTGTGGGGATACAGAAATGAGAAGTTGAGAACTGTGGGGATACATCAATGGGAAGTTTGAACTGTGAGGATACAGAAATGAGAAGTTGAGAACTATGTGGGATACATCAATGGGAAGTTTGAACTGTGAGGATACAGAAATGAGAAGTTGAGAACTGTGGGGATAAAGAATTGAGAAGTTGAGAACTGTGGGGATACATCATTGGGGAGTTTGAACTGTGGGGATACAGAAATGAGAAGTTGAGAACTGTGGGGATACAGAATTGAGAAGTTGAGAACTAAGGGGATACATCAATGGGAAGTTTGAACTGTGGGGATACAGAAATGAGAAGTTGAGAACTGTGGGGATACAGAATTGAGAAGTTGAGAACTATGGGGATACATAAATGGGAAGTTTAAACCACATTTTGAACCTGAAAACAGTCAATCAACGATTGTGACATACAGAGCAAGTCGCCAGACGGAGCAAACCTTTCGTTTAAGAGATGGAGTTTAGGCACTGGAGTGTAGGAACGGGAGTGTAGGTACTGTTATGTCCCGTGCGTGAACTTTCTTTGACCTCGCAATAGACTACTAGCAGACGGTAACGTCTGTTGTGGGCGTGGTAAAATCTCTTTGATGTTTCTTATTTACAACCGTGTTTACCAATTAAACATGGATAGACGGTCTCTTAGTATCTTGTCGAATGTTCTCGATAACCCGAGAAATGTAAACAACACACCTTATGTCTTTTCTGGAAGCGTGTAGCCTCTACATGTATATAAGGGAGTGACAGATACGGAGAGGGAGAGAGATTTAGATATAAATTATTAACGTTTCGAGAAGAGTATTATTCTTTGTGTTCTTATATATGTGTTTATTCGCATTCTTCATTCATCACTATTTATTGGCACATTGTACTAGCTGTGTTAACTGTGGACCGGTACAAGATTTACCATACTGTAAATTGATGATTTGTAATTATATTTTCTTTTCTTTTGTAATTATATTAAGCTTTAAATAAATCTTATTAATTGTAATTGACAACTGTTTTGGGTGTCGTATCTTTAATATTGTTGACTCTATGGTATCGTCCTTTGTTAGGCACTTTTTACAACGAGCCAATAAAATTAATATAGGAGATTAATTTCTCATATTAGAATCCAGTGCGTAACAGTATGGGAGTGTAGGTAAGGGTGTGTAGGAACAATGAACGTAGGTACATGAGTGTAGGTACATATTGTAGGTACGTGAATGTAGCTGCATGAGTGTAGGTACGGGAGTGTAGTTACGTGGTATGGGTTTGTAGGTACAAGAGGGTAGGTACGGAATAGTAAGTTCGGGAGAGTAGGTACATGAGTGTAGGTACATTAGGTACAGGAGTGTAATACAGGAGTGTAGGTGAAGGAGTGTAGATACAGAAGTAGAGACGGTGAGGCAATTGGCTGAGGTGTGGCAAAGGTAGACTGGGGCTAAGTAGTAGAGTAAAATGGTGTAGTTGGGAGGAGGAAGTGATGTAAAGCGATCGAGAAGTGAAAAGGTTGAGGTTAAAGTAAAAGGTGAAGTGATTAGTGAGATAAAGTGGTGAAGTAAAGAGGTGAGGTGAGGCTGAGATAAAGGGGTTAGGTAAAGAGGTGAAGTCTGATGGATGGATGAGGAAGCTGGGTATATGGATGTATTGGGTGGAATAATTGATTGTTAAGGTGGACGGGTGGATAGGTGAGATGGATGGGTGCATGGGTGAGGAGGATAGTGTTGTGCATGGTGAGTTGGATGGATGGACCAGGTGGATGAATGGATGGGTGAGGTGGATTAGTGCTTTCCCCCACCCCCCACCAAACTTTACTTTCACAGATTTTTCACGACTCTGAACTATATTAATATTCTAATGTCACATCCCACTTTTACACCGCATATTTTTTACACCAACTATACAGTTTTATTAACAGTAATTCGCAGAAGATTTTTCCTACGTCCACTTTATCGTTCATTGGTAGCTTCATTCTACAAAGTCCTAGAGTTGTCTTTCTTTATGGATGACGTTGCCAGCCTTAGAACATAATAATCTATATTTATAATTCGCCAGCAAAACTAGGGCAAGAAGAAAGTAGACGACGACACAGGCTATATATAGATATGCCAGAGCTAGCAAGACGCAGGCAAACCCTCCTCTCCCTTCCCATCTTGGTCTCGAGACATGCGCACTGCGGTGGAGCTACTGCCCCCCCCCCCCTCCTGCACCACCCTCGCTTGCCAGCCATGCGCACACCTGAACAAGCTGGCCTACCAAAGTTTCATTTAATGCGCACAAAGTCAGCAGGTCTCCCACCGTTTCTGTGGGGCCAGTGCGCAGTGCCGACAGTTGGGGTCCCTGTTGTGGTCTAACCTGTTGAAGTAATAACTTGTAGCCTATTGAAAACACCAGTGGATAACAGAATTTAGTCAGAAGAGGCGAATGAGAGCGAGAAAGAGAGAGAGAGCGAGAGAGAGAGAAAAGGAGAGAGAGAGAGAGAGAGGGAGAGAAAAAGAGAGAGAGAGAGAGAGAGAGAGAGAAAGAACGCCATAGAGAGAGAGAAAGAGAGAGAGAGAGAGAGAGAGAGAGAGAGAGAGAGAGAGAGAGAGAGAGAGAGAGAGAGAGAGAGAGAGAGAGAAAAGAGAGAGATACGAGAGGAGCCGAGATATATAGATATAAAATCGCACCTTGTCTCTGAGAGAGAGAGAGAGAGAAAGAGAGAGAGAGAGAGAGAGAGAGAGAGAGAGAGAGAGAGAGAGAGAGAGAGAGAGAGAGAGAGAGAGAGAGAGAGAGAGAGAGAGAAAGCGAAAAGAAAGAGATACTAGAGTAGCCCCGATATATAGATATAAAATTGCACCTTGTTTCCATCACGTCTCGCTGATTGTTTGGAGCCCTCCAGGAGCCAGGGAAGCACTCAAGAGTTAAGGATACCATCGTCACAATGTTGACAGATTTAGTTACAAGTGTTTAAGATGTCGTCTGCTCTGTTTGGCCTTCTGGGAGTCTTAGGTTCGGACGCGGGAGAAAGCGTAACAATGGGTTTTAAGTACGATGTTAGAGATTGCGAAATGGCACGTGAAAAGGGGGTATTGGGGGGGGGGAGGGGACCGACCACCTAGGGGGATAATTCATCAAGACGGCGGCCCGTGATATTTCAATATTCAAGGCTCGTAATTAACTTTTGTAAATAATACTGTCCGAATGTCCGCACACGCGAGGTGTGCCATTACCCGCGGGCAATGTCTGGGGGGAGTTCGTGCCGCCCACGATATTAACTAACCCAGTCTTACGGTAGATCTCTCGTACGTAGTGTTAATGCCAGACCGGTCTAACACGAACCGGGGGGGCCAAGGGCCGGGTCAGACGGTAGCAGTCGTGGCCCAGACGGAAGGCAAATTGTCCGAACATCACATTATATTCGGACCGGCTGGCGGCCAGCTAACACTTGAAAAAGTCCAGCCAGTGACCACGCAGGAGGAAGAAAAACGTGTCCAGTAAATAAGGAATATATTGTAAAGGGTGGGGGGGGGGAGGAAGAGAACAGTATCGTATTTACCCTGTATTTTTTCTGACTGTTTCCTAAAGGTCGACAACATATCAAAGTTTGGTAACCCACTGTTTTCAGACCTATTCTAACTAAGGATGTTAATACTGTTGTTTTTTTTTTTCTTTCGGAAAACCTGTCTTTGGAAAGCTGGTTTTAACCGGTTACCACTTTTTACAGTCAGGGCTCGAGTCCTGCATGGACATTTGGGAACGGCTTTAATGTATTTGTATGGGGAATATGGGTGAGTACCTATATTTCTTCTCGCCCCCCCCCGCCCCGCGGCCGGGACTTGACCCCCATGTCAGAGTGGCAATTTCGGTCCACTTCGTATTTGTTGTATAGATTGTTTGGTGTTTTCATTTGACGTTATGGTTTTCTTTAATTAGAGAAGGCACAATTAATTTTGATTGTGTTATATAAAACCTTAAAACCCATCTGTTTAGGTCCGCCTATGACCTGTGATGCACCCTCCTTGCCCTGCCTCATTTTCTGTCTCGGGTTGATCCTGTATTTAAGTATATGCCAAAACGTACCAAGTGTACTTGTTTTTATAGCATTTTAATGTTTAAGCTACTGTTTTTATAGTCATTTTCACATTGTAGTTACTATTCTAGTGTCTCTGGTTTTTCATTTTTATTTTACTTTAACAGTTTAAATAGTTTACATTTTTAATAATTGTAAAGCGCTTAGAGCTGTCAGGTAAGCACTATACAAAAATGCCTAAATTATAATAAATAATAATATATATATTTTTTTTGCTGGCCTCCGTCCGTCACAAAGCAATGATGGTGTAGACTCCGCAGGACGAAATCCACAAGCCCTGGGATTATTCTTTTCAGGATTATGAGCTGGCTCCCACACAGGAAAACGCCTCTCTCCACGTCGTTGGATAACCCAAAGGGAACATCTATCGCAGTATAAACCCTTTCAATAACAAGGCGACCAATAAAACCACCATCAAACGACAACTTCAGTCTCACCCAGTGTTTAACATCAGTTAGCTGACATCGACAGCAGATAGTTGTAGGCATCTTTATTAATTTTAAAATTATTTTATTTATTCAATAATTATAAAACATAAAATTACTATTGGTTTATAATTATTTAAAAATTAGCATTTAAAAAAAAATATTATTATGACAATAATTCGACAACCGGATTATGAAAATCAACAGCCTGTTGGAAATATTGTTATCTCAACAATCTGTTGGAAAAATTGTTATCTCAACAGCCTGTTGGAAATATTGTTATCTCAACAACCTGTCGGAAATATTGTTATCTCAACAACATGTTGGAAATATTGTTATCTCAACAGCCTGTTGGATATATTGTTATCTCAACAGCCTGTTGGAAATATTGTTATCTCAACAGCCTGTTGGAAATATTGTTATCTCAACAGCCGGTTGGAAATATTGTTATCTCAACAATCTGTTGGAAAAATTGTTATCTCAACAGCCTGTTGGAAATATTGTTATCTCAACAACCTGTCGGAAATATTGTTATCTCAACATCCTGTTGGAAATATTGTTATCTCAACAGCCTGTTGGAAATAAGATCATCTCAACAACATGTTGGAAATATTGTTATCTCAACAGCCTGTTTGATATATTGTTATCTCAACAGCCTGTTGGAAATATTGTTATCTCAACAGCCTGTTGGAAATATTGCTATCTCAACAGCCGGTTGGAAATATTGTTATCTCAACAACCTGTTGGAAATATTTTTATCTCAACAACATGTTGGAAATATTGTTATCGCTTCAACATACCAACTAATGACATCATGCCAGTTAGATGTCACGACTCACGTCCAGTAGTGATGAATTTTAAACTAAAATATGCATTTACGTCGAATCCGGAGTAGTGTCTACGTGAACATTTGGATGGCATTTACATTATCAATCTTTACATGTTCAAACAAGGTCAATACCAACATTTAAAGTAATGCCCCCCAAGCAGAACTATACTTAGGTCTCGGAATAGACAAAAATACAATCTTTCTTTTCCGTTCTCCATTTTTTCTTCTTTAAATTAAGTTCCAGATCGCCTGGTAATTGATGTCTTCTGGGTGGAGCAAACTTGTTTTACAGAAGGGCTAGACGGGCATGAAGGGCTAGAAGGGCATGAAGGGCTAGAAGGGCATCAAGGTTAAGAGGTTCAGAACAATGGAAATCCCAGCACCAAAAAACTTGATTCCTTATTTTAATTGAGCGGACACAGGAGGTCTGAGTGGAAAAAAAAGAGGGGGGGGGGGGCGAGAGAGACTCTGGTCCTACTGGCTGTTAGTCGTCAGAGAGGAGAACTGGGATACGACACTAGACAGAACTGACTGTACCCAGGCGATCAAACTATAGACTCTACCAATTGTGTCTATTACATGTAACTATGTAAT
Organism: Lymnaea stagnalis; assembly: GCA_964033795.1. NCBI lineage: Eukaryota > Metazoa > Mollusca > Gastropoda > Lymnaeidae > Lymnaea > Lymnaea stagnalis. The sequence goes on along the minus strand of CAXITT010000015.1, from coordinate 1,895,736 downwards.
ATGTTAAAAGGATTAATTCGAACTCGGCAGGCTAAATTACAACTGTAACAAATGTACTAATAATATATAAATAGGCGGTAAAGTATCTAAATTAGAACGGTAACAATTGCCCTAAGCCGTAAGGAGATATAACGAGGCAGTAAAGTATCTAAATTAGAACTGTAACAATTGCTCTAAGCCCTGAGGAGAAATAACTCGGCAGCATAGCATACATTATAATAAGGACTGAGCACGATAAGCAACGGATTAATCATCTCTTCAGATTAAGACGCGTAGGGATTACACAGGAGCTTCAGGCCAAACATCGCCCCTTGTCACTCGACCAATGGTCACATCCACATCTTTAAGCTGACCTTGCACAATGGAGCTTAACCCCAAGTGAAGTCCGCCATTTTATATATATGTATATTTTATTTCACCATCCATCCTCGGATCTTGCAAAGTGCCCCCCCCCTGCCCCCCAATACCCCTCCCCGAACGGACACTTTACACAGGAATCAAGCTGGCATTGAGATGGTTCTTGTATCGAGAGGTTCTAGACTCGGGTTCTCATTGAGCAGACATTTCGTGTAAGATGTCTGCTGTCGTGGAGTGAGCATTTAAAGAAAGACAACTCTGGGCTCACACTAAGTGGGCCCCCACTCTTATCTCCCATCTAACCCTCAGCACAAATCTATTCAACATGATACAATTACTGGATGGAAACAGGGGGGAGGTAGGGGGATGACAGGCGAATCAAGGGAGAGAGGACATGTGGATCAAGGGAGAGAAAAGCAGAGCAAATGTATCAGGTGATGTACTTAAAAAACCCGTGCCTCTTATACTCGTTATATTGTTTGCATAAAGCTAGAGCTGAACACACTGTACATTAGTTTCATTACATCTGATACAACTACCTTTTTTAAAGTGATAATATGGTTTAACTCAAAACAATCAATCGCACCCTTGCCTTTGACAACTGTCACTTTCGTTGGACACAAACATACAAACCAATCCAAACATGGTACAATAAGTGTACATGGGCAGTTTTCTGAAGTTGGTACAAGTGGTTGAAAATGAGGGAGAGCATCAAGTCAATAAAAGTGTACACAGAGAAGCTATCCCAGAAACATTAAGTCAATAAAAGTGTACACAGAGAAGCTATCTGAGAAACATCAAGTCAATAAAACTGTACACAGAGAAGCTATCTGAAGGCATGGCAAGTGTGCAAGGACAAGCGATCAGGGGCTCGTACAAGTTTACACAAAGTTCCCAATATTGACAAATAATGTGACCATTGTTCCACTGCTCATTTCATTGGAGAAAGGTACGCAGTCAAATGTAGCACCAGCGAAACAGTTAAATGGATCATATTAGGTACCTTAGGGTAAGTAGTCAAATGGACCATAGTTGGTACCTTAAGGGTAAGTAGTCAAACGGACCATATATTTACACCCAGCTAAGCAATTGAAAGGTCAATAGGTGAGCACCAATCCAACTATATGTGCACCTCAAACTTAGAAGCTGAAACGGCCATAAGAAGTGACCGCAGCTAAACAGCCGGATGGACATATATGGTACCTTCATAGGCAGATAAGTCAAGGTTGGTTGACTGAGAAAATAATGAACTGCTGATATTTGCGGTCATGTTGGGAAGAGACCACTCACCTCTTAAAGTTCAAAGAACTAATTAATTTATAGTGCGGAGATATATCATTGTTTACGACACATCTACATCTTGCTAAAGTATGTTTATATGTTTTCTAGAAGTGACAGAAATGTATGGTGGCCACCAGTATATTGTGGCTTAAACTTGTAAGGTGGCATACATTATAGAGAAGTACTGGGGTTAACACTATAGAACACTCTTTGATTTTTACTGTAGCTGTGAGTACTTCGAGCTTTTACTGTAGATGTGAGTTGTGAGTACTTTGAGTTTAAACTGTAGCTGTGATTAGTGAGTACTTCGAGTTTTTACTGTAGTTGTGAGTAGTGAGTACTTGGAGTTTTTACTGTAGCTATGAGTAGTGAGTACTTGGAGTTTTTACTGTAGCTATGAGTAGTGAGTACTTGGAGTTTTTACTGTAGCTGTGAGTAGTGAGTACTTCGAATTTTTACTGCAGCGGTGAGTTGTGAGTACTTCGAGTTTTTACTGCAGCTGTGAGTAGTGAGTACTTCGAGCTTTTACTGCCGCTGTGAGTAGTGAGTACTTCGAGTTTTTACTGTAGCTGTGAGTAGTGAGTACTTGGAGTTTTTACTGTAGCTGTGAGTAGTGAGTACTTCGAGTTTTTACTGCCGCTGTTCTTAGTGAGTACTTCGAGTTTTTACTGTAGCTGTTCTTAGTGAGTACTTCGAGTTTTTACTGCAGCTGTGAGTAGTGAGTACTTCGAGTTTTTACTGCAGCTGTGAGTAGTGAGTATTTTGAGTTTTTACTGCAGCTGTGAGTAGTGAGTATTTTGAGTTTTTACTGTAGCTGTGAGTAGTGAGTACATGGAGTTTTTACTGTAGCTGTGAGTAGTGAGTACTTCGATTTTTTACTGTAGCTGTAAGTACTTCAAGTTTTTATAGTAGCTGTGCGTAAAGTTTTAGGAGATTCTTTTGCTGTGGCTGTGAGTAGAGTCCTTGGAAGACTCAGTGTACATAGCTGTATCATAGCTATGAACGAACTATATATCATCTTATATATAGACATAAATAGACATATATATATACATATATATA
>CAXITT010000015.1:1869790-1880661 GCA_964033795.1 Lymnaea stagnalis | reverse complement strand
TGTGTGTGTGTGTGTGAGTGTGTGTGCGTGTTTATGAGTGTGTGTGTGGTTATGTGTGTGTGCGTGTTTATGAGTGTGTGTGTGGTTATGTGTGTGTGTTTATGTGTGTGTGTGTTTATGTGTGTGTGTGTGTGTTTTTATGTGTGTGTGTGTGAGTGTGTGTGTGCGTGTTTATGAGTGTGTGTGTGGTTATGTGTGTGTGTGTGTTGATGTGTGTGTGTGTGTTTATGTGTGTGTGTGTTTATGTGTGTGTGTTTGTGTGTGTTTATGTGTGTTTATGTGTGTGTGTGTTTATGTGTGTGTGTTTATGTGTGTGTGTTTGTGTGTATGTGTGTGTGTGTCTTTATTCATTGTCTTTTGAAAATTTACAGCGCGAAATTTTAATGATTATTCCATTATTTCAACGATTATTTATTATCTCTTTTCTTTACATTTCTGTAATGTAATGGAAGCAATGGCGCATGAACTACACGTTAAATCACTCAAATAATCCTTAAACTACACCACAAAGAAGTCCAGCAGTTATCGTTTGAACTGTTTAAGAAACGAATCTGTCCCCCAACAACACCACAAAGAAGTCCAGCAGTTATAGTTTGAACTGTTTAAGAAATCAATCTGTTAAGATTGACATCAGAAAATGTATATTTTCCAAGTAATAAACAAATAATAGTTCGTTCATCGGGATTCGTGGGCATTCGAATCTCTTCGAACACAAATCACACTATCTCCGACCTCGCCGATCACCGTGGTAAGATATATTATAACTGCTGAGAAGATGGTTTCATTTCTAGAGAACTTTCAATGTCAAAATGAACACGACTTAGTGAATGTCACAAAGAACAGCTCACAGTGAGTGTCAAAATGAACAGCTCTCAGTGAATGTCAAATAGAACAGCTCTCAGTGAATGTCAAAATGAACAGCTCTCAGTGAATGTCGATATGATCAGCTCTCAGTGAATGTCGATATGATCAGCTCTCAGTGAATGTCGATATAATCAGCTCTCAGTAAATGTCGATATGATCAGCTCTCAGTGAATGTCGATATGATCAGCTCTCAGTGAATGTCGATATGATCAGCTCTCAGTGAATATCGATATGATCAGCTCTCAGTGAATGTCGATATGATCAGCTCTCAGTGAATGTCGATATGATCAGCTCTCAGTGAATGTCGATATGATCAGCTCTCAGTGAATGTCGATATGATCAGCTCTCAGTGAATGTCGATATGATCAGCTCTCAGTGAATGTCGATATGATCAGCTCTCAGTGAATGTCGATATGATCAGCTCTTAGTGAATATCGATATGATCAGCTCTCAGTGAATGTCGATATGAACAGCTCTCAGTGAATGTCGTTATGATCAGGTCTCAGGGAATGTAGATATGATCAGCTCTCAGTGAATGTCGGTATAATCAGCTCTCAGTGAATGTCGATATTAACAGCTCCCAGTGAATGTCGATATGATCAGCTCTCAGTGAATGTCGATATGAACAGCTCTCAGTGAATGTCGATATGATCAGCTCTCTGGGAATGTCGATATGATCAGCTCTCTGGGAATGTCGGTATGATCAGCTCTCAGTGAATGTCGATATGATCAGCTCTCTGGGAATGTCGATATGATCAGCTCTCTGGGAATGTCGATATGATCAGCTCTCTGGGAATGTCGGTATGATCAGCTCTCAGTGAATGTCACAATGAACAGCTCTTAGTGAATGTCGAAACTTTTTTTTTGTTTTTAAATATCAAAGTAGATGCTATCATAATGAGCGTAGCTAAGCTACCTTTAATCTGGCAAAGGTTAAGTGCGTTAGTTGGCAGGTACAAAAAAAAGTTAGTCATTTTTGTGGGTTACTGGAGCGTCAAGTTACCGGGGTCAAGACGAGTGATACTGGAATATAACAGGCATGGTTAATTTGTTAAAGGGTTCTAAAATGATTTCAACGAAATGTGTACAACTATAGCATGTGACATACTAAGCATTGTTTGTATCCGAGATAGTATTCATTGCATCCGAGGTAGAATCCATTGCATCCTATGTCGGCTCTTCTAGTGGTATAGTCATTGACTATTAAACAACGGACCGCTTTCCATGGTGAACTATGTATGTGCTATTTAAACAATGGATCGGTTCCCTTATTGATCTAGTTATAGACCATTCAACCAAGGATCGGGTCCTTATTTGGCAATTTGGAACCAGGATTTGTCAGTGTCATTTGTAGTAGAAGCGTGTTCAATGAGACAAGTCAATTTGGAACCAGGATTTGTCAGTGTCATTTGTAGTAGAAGCGTGTTCAATGAGACAAGTCAATTTGGCACCAGGAACTATCAGTGTCATTTGTAGTAGAAGCGTGTTCAATGAGACAAGTCAATTTGGCACCAGGAACTGTCAGTGTCATTTGTAGTAGAAGCGTGTTCAATGAGACAAATCAATTTAGCACCAGGAACTGTCAGTGTCATTTGTAGTAGAAGCGTGTTCAATGAGACAAATCAATTTGGGCACCAGGAACTGTCAGTGTCATTTGTAGTAGAAGCGTGTTCAATAAGACAAGTCAATTTGGCACCGGAACTGGATGCACTGTGTCACAGGGGCCTCATATATCTTCCAAAAAAAGTAGATTTCTCCCTTTCTTGCATATCGAAGTCCCAAAAGGTTTAAGAATGTCTTTCTGAGATGTGACTTTAAAACGTGAAATACCCTAATAAGTTACATTACTGCCACACTGTACACAATCTAGGTGTTACAAGCTATAATCTTTGTGGTATACCCAGCAAATTTTTTTTTGTTGTTTTTTCACATCTAGGACAGAGATATTATCTCAACCAACAATATAAGTGTTTTTGAACTAAAACCGTGCCAGAGATAAGTCACATTTCTCTGCTCTCAGCACCACACAAAAGCGCAGTCTGCATTTTTTGGTTCATATTTTCACATGGATGATTTTTATAAAACCTTTTTTTTTAGTTGAGCGGAATTGAAATGAAGAGATCCACACACATTAGCCCACACATTTTTGCCCACACATCTTAGTCCACACACCTTAGCCCACACATCGTAGCCCACACATCTTAGTCCACACACCTTAGCCCACACATCTTAGTCCACACATCTAGGTCCACACACCTTAGTCCACACATCTAAGCCCACACATCTTAATCCACACACCTTAGTCCACACATCTAAGTCCACACATCTTAATCCCCACAACTTATTCCATACATCTTAGTCCACACATCTTTATCCGCACAACTTATTCCATACATCTTAGTTCACACATCTTAGTCCACACATCTTTGTCCACACATCTTATTCCGCAAACGTATTCCATACATCTTAGTACAAACATCTTAATGCGCACATCTTAGTCCGCACATCTAAGTCTACACATCTTATTCCACACATCTTATTCCACAAATCTTATTCCACACATCTTATTCCACGCATCTTAGTCCACACATCTTAGTCCACACATCTTAGTCCACATATCTTAGTGATTAACTCAGCCAAAATGGCTACCAAATCAGAAAGTTAGAATTGAACTAATTTGTTTAGCTCTTCAATAACTCGCTGCGACGATCTTTTAACCTAACCACGGCTAAACTTTAACCTAACCACGGCTAAACTTTAACCTAACCACGGCTAAACTTTAACCTAACAACGGCTAAACTTTAACCTAACCACGGCTAAACTTTAACCTAACCACGGCTAAACTTTAACCTAACCACGGCTAAACTATAAACCGTAGACTCGCACGACATACAGTTTTCATGAACCTGCAGTCATTAGACGCCAAGCTACAACTCAATGAACCACACTGACGCCATGAAAAAGAGAGAAAGTATCAAATATACTCAATGATAAACAGTCAATGCAGAAAAAAATCAAATATATATATATATATATTTTATTGTATCATTAGTTCAATCTATTGAGTATGTATGCTTACAAAAAGTTATCATAATAATTATACTTTTCATTGATCTAAGTTTAATGACCTTATTGTTAATTTAAAAAAAAAAGAAATACATATATTTTATTTCTCGAATATTGTTTCCATTGCAGCGGTGCTAAACTTTCTTCGTGCGTGGAGCCCCATTGAAGATATTATTTGATTTTTCAGACATCCCTTCCCCTTCCTTTCACCCATATCTGTGTGTTTATAACAAAAATCTCAAGCCCGCCAGAAAGGTCACCCGTTCATGGTTATGTCACTTCATGTTTCTGTCACTTCATGGTTATGCCACTTCATGTTTCTGTCACTTCGTGATTAGGCCACTTCATGTTTCTGTCACTTCATAGTTATGCCACTTCATGTTTCTGTCACTTCATGGTTATGCCACTTCATGTTTCTGTCACTTTATGATTAGGCCACTTCATGTTTCTGTCACTTCATGTTTATGTCTCTTCATGGTTATATCACTTAATGGTTATGCAACTTTATGGTTATGTCACTGCAAGTTTATGTCACTTCATCACTTCATGTCTTTGTCACTGCAAGTTTTTGCCACTTCATGTTTATGCCACTTCATGTTTATGCCAATTCATGGTTATGACACTTCATGTTATGCCACTTCATGATTACGCATGATGATCTGGCTTGTAGGTTCTAAAACGTTTTTTCCCCTTTAATATCCCCATAAATGTTTTGTTCATAATCTGAAAGTTCTATAGTGAAGGTATGACGTAAAACAGGTTACTTTTTTTAGATTTAAAGTGACTTTCCCCACAGTGCATTTATAGATCAGATGAATCTGCGTGATTCAGAGTAATTGATTGTTGTTATTTTATTTTTATTTTTGTGGAAAGTAACCTGTATTGCTTCTTAAAAGCACTCCTTACTGAAGGGTTTACAAATTGTATGTAGTCATGAGACAAAAACACAAACAACAGCCCCAATTGCCCTCTCTAAACAAAAAGAATGCTTCAATACATGTATGTACATTTACATATTACCTTCTACACATTATATTTATTTAACGAAGTGCCGCGTGCCACGCTGCAACCAACATTCACAAAGTTTTTTCTTATTTTATTATGTTCGAACCACCCTCACCCCCTCAGCCCCCACCCCCCCTCTCCGAAAAGCCCACGGACCGCCAAATCTGGACGTTTTTGCCTTTTGATCAAGCCCTCTCAAACTTCCCCCTCGGCGCGAGCAACCCATCATAGGAATGGGAGGCATGGGAGCTAAAGCCAAAATTTGATTTCTGGAATCTACTCAAACTGGCAAGGCATGCGCTCTCATGCACGACATTTCCACGATTCTCTGGCCTATAAAAAAAAAATGACAGAAAAATAACAACACTAAACAAGTGGCCGTCCAAAACGATAGAGTTGGAGGGGGGGGGGGAAGCGGCCTGCACTTTCGTTGAAAGCAACGATTGTATGTTGATGGGATGTAAGCTTTGGAATACTCCACTTGTGGGCTTATTTAGATATTATGGGAAGTAAGCGTTGGAATACTCCACGTGTTGACTTATCTTGATATGATGGGAAGTAAGCGTTGGAATACTCCACTTGTGGGCTTATCTTGATCAATAAATGAGTTTCTTTTATGAGCTAAGTTTAATTTCCGTATGTGTTCCTATTACATTCATCGGATTGCGATAAAACTTGGATAAGTTTTTGGGCGCCTGCCTCCAAAGGTTTCTGAATTATGTTTTCCATTTTGAAATATTCCGGAAGCCCTCAGTTAACTTTTTCTTATATGAACTATACAAACATAATTTCAAACAGGGTTAATGCATGGGTAGATGTAATTGAATCAAATACAAGTGACATTTTAGTTTGAGTGTGACATAATAAGTAGGTTTCTGAATTAGTACAACCATTTTTACAATTTTGCGTTTGGGGCCTGGAGCCCTATTTTTTTATGTGAGGTATATAAATATAAGTTCAAAAATAACTGCTGAATGGATGAATCAATCGCTACAATTGTGTTGACTAAATTTTTAAAAAAAACATGTTTCTCACGTGCACAGTTCTATGTTGCCTGCTCACCCATTGAAAAACCTTAGTTCTTTGTGTACTCACCAGACGGAAACAAAAAATAGTTTCTATTTAAAAAAATTACTTAAAATACGTTATTAATACACAAACACTTTATTTTCTTTGAGTGACATTGCAACGCATGTCGGGTTCTCGCTAGTATTAATTAATATTCTAAAGACCCATCCACTTTTACATCGCATATGTATGAATCCAAAGATTTAAAGTTAAAAAAAAAAATTAAAGAAAATATTACGCACCAAACACACTTGCGATATTTTTAAGACTCTCATTTAGCGCAGTTGTCGGGAATTGTATGTCATGAAATCACTGGCATCATATTTCCTACATCTTCTCATTGAAAAGTAGGAAAAAATGAATTTTGGGTGTTGGGGCTGAAAATGTGATATTCTGTGTTATCAACAACAACGAGTCTCTCTGCAAAGTTTCGGCTCGATAGTTTCTGGTTGATGGGAAGGGGGTCAGTAAGACGTCCGAAGATTTCGCCACACACCGAGTCCGAAATAAACACACGAACAAAAACGAAATTAATATATTGGATTTTAAAAAGGGAGAACTAATGCATGTCTTCAACGTTACCAACAGTGTTGCCCACCGCATGTCTTCAACGTTACCAACAGTGTTGCCCACCGCATGTCTTTAACGTTACCAATAGTGTTGCCCACCGCATGTCTTTAACGTTACCAACAGTGTTGCCCACCGCATGTCTTTAACGTTACCAATAGTGTTGCCCACCGCATGTCTTTAACGTTACCAACAGTGTTGCCCACCGCATGTCTTTAACGTTACCAACAGTGTTGCCCACCGCATGTCTTTAACGTTACCAATAGTGTTGCCCACCGCATGTCTTTAACGTTACCAACAGTGTTGCCCACCGCATGTCTTTAACGTTACCAACAGTGTTGCCCACCGCATGTCTTTAACGTTACCAATAGTGTTGCCCACCGCATGTCTTTAACGTTACCAACAGTGTTGCCCACCGCATGTCTTTAACAAAATAATGATATTAACATTGGGGAGTGGCGTATCAAACTAAGCGTTCTTTTTAAAAATTATTACAGTTAAAATAATGACATGGACATTTTTTATATATATATATATATATATATATTGGAAGTACCAGGTGTTGATTAAAAAATAGTTAAGGAAACAATTCTAATCAAGTACTGGCTTAATGAACAAATTTACTCTTAATGGGTACGTTTAAAAACTTATTTTGTTATTAAAAAAAACAACAGTATTTTGGAGTTGCAGGGGCCGTAATGGGGTAGTGTTCGGGTTGGTGGAGGGTGGCATACAGATGTTCTCCAACATCATGTGAATCAGTTTGGCTTAACACACTTTAAATTTACTATTTATGTCTGATAAAAGATGGAGCTAAAGTATAAAACAAAGACTCTTTGGATTATTTCGCCACCACCGACCCAGCCCCCCTCCCCCACACCTAAAAAAATTTTTTTTTAAAATAAATAGTAATACATTTTAATAACATACTTGTTTGTTGTTGTTGTTTTTTAAATATGAACAAAACCAAACTAAATCTTTGTTGTTTTTCTTTTCTTTCAGTTGGAAGGTCGCGTGCCACGTGCTTTTTAAAGATGGATGGTGTAATCTTACTTCTGCAGTGACAAACCCTCCCCCCCCCCCCATACTCTTTCCCAAGCAAGTCCTTGCCGATAATGGAGAGCCCCAGTGGAAGCACGTGCACCAAGGGGAGAACATTCACAACGTATTACTTCAGTGAAGAATGGCCTATCAAAAAATAAATCATTAAAAAAAAGATCAAGAGGTGTGTTGATTATCTGCTCCTTGAACTTCAAAAATTTAGAATAGTTTCTTTTTCTTTCATCTCAAAGCCGATGCTGTCAATGATTATTGACTTGACATTTGTTTCCAAGCTGATAGGTTTCAGTTTTGTGAGACATTGACATTTGTTAGAAATAAGACTATGAGTTTAGAAACAGTTGCAGCTTAGTAAATGGCAATAAAAGCAACAACAAGTCTACGACACTCAAGTCGTATGTCAGAGTTGCAAGGAACAATTTGAAATGGAACTTCTCAACTTTCACCTTACATCTTTGTGAGCACGTCATTCGTGGACACTAACGTCTCACTAACACGTCTTTCGTGGACATTAACGTCTCACTAACACGTCTTTCATGGACAATGACGTCTCACTAACACGTCTTTCGTGGACATTAACGTCTCACTAACACGTCTTTCAAGGACATTAACGTCTCAATAAGACGTCTTTCATGGACAATAACGTCTCACTAACACGTCTTTCATGGACAATAACGTCTCACTAACACGTCTTTCATGGACAATAACGTCTCACTAACACGTCTTTCGTAGACATTAACGTCTCACTAACACGTCTTTCATGGACAATAACGTCTCACTAACACGTCTTTCATGGACAATAACGTCTCACTAACACGTCTTTCATGGACAATAACGTCTCACTAACACGTCTTTCGATGGACATTAACGTCTCACTAACACGTCTTTCATGGACAAAAACGTCTCACTAACACGTCTTTCAAGGACATTAACGTCTCACTAACACGTCTTTCATGGACAATAACGTCTCACTAACACGTCTTTCATGGACAATAACGTCTCACTAACACGTCTTTCGTGGACATTAACGTCTCACTAACACGTCTTTCATGGACAATAACGTCTCACTAACACGTCTTTCATGGACATTAACGTCTCACTAACACGTCTTTCAAGGACATTAACGTCTCAATAAGACGTCTTTCGTGTACATTAACGTCTCACTAACACGTCTTTCATTGACATTAACATCTCACTAACACGTCTTTCATGGACATTAACGTCTCAATAAGACGTATTTCGTGTACATTAACGTCTCACTAACACATCTTTCATGGACATTAACGTCTCACTAACATGTATTTCATGGACATTAACGTCTCACTAACACGTCTTTCATGTACATTAACGTCTCACTAACACGTTTTTCATGGAATTAAAGTCTCACTAACACGTCTTTCATGGACATTAAAGTCTCAATTAGACGTCTTTTATGACCATTAACGTCTCACTAACACGTCTTTCATGGAGGTTTTCACCCCACTAATACGTCTTTTATGGACACTTGCTTCATATAGGATTTTTTTGCTGGACATGAGGATGCTGTTGAAGGACATTTGCGTCCCATGAAAACGTCTTTTATGGAAATTTGACTCCCATATGGACGTGTTTGAACGACATTTGCGTCCCATCTGGACATCTTTTGATTGGCATTCAAGTCCCAATTGGACGTCATTTCATTTAAATTAATCACATTCAAATATGAAATTTTGTCACTGTGATCAGGCAAACAATGCCACTTGTTTATTTGTTTTTTTAACTACTGACGAATTCCTGGAAGACTTAGTAGTGTCTGAAATAACCCGAACGGTACCAGAACTATGCATCGATATTTAGCTATAAGTTTGATCTTGGTGAATCATGAGACAAAAATTTAGTTTAAAAAAGCAATAATCAACAACAAAAAAAGAACGCGTGCATGATTGATTCACCCCCCCCCCTTTTTTTTTTCTTCCCCAAACCAGTTATGTAAGACTACAGGAATACAGTTCCTACAACGTCACGTAGTTGATGGAGTACATAAATAGCATTATCAAGAAAGAACATTTTAGAGGCTCACAATTTTTGACAATTTTTTGCCCGCAGAAATAAATTTAAATTGTGTGGGAACATCAAGGACTTCATCATACATGAAATATGGTTTCTATTAAAATAGATTGATCATTAAATGTCGATAAATAACGTTTAAGAGCCAATGTCTAAACCCTTTTCAGATCTTTATCTATATCGCTGCTAAATTTATAAATTAGAATTATTTTATACTTATAAATATTTATGCTTAAATATATAACTAAGCTCTAGTAGCAGGAGATGCTTACCATATCATTTCTCGTCATGGTTTTTTCACTGTATGAAGCAAGAGATGCTAAATCATAAATAGCTCTTCTATTACTGTTAGCAAACAGATCAATATTTTGTGTTGCTAGTCCAGAAGTCTCCCCCTCCCCAATACTTGTTGCGGCCCCCTACCCCGAGCCCTCCTGTCCCACAAGACTGATAAGTCTGACCAGAGAGATAAACTCATGTCATTTATTTAGAAGAAAAAAAAAAACAAAAAAAACTGATGATACCAGATTTCTCCGTGGATATCTAGTCCAGACTTTTGTTGTCGACTTAAAAGTTGACCTTGGAATAACACAATTATATCCTTGTTTTAGGAGGGGGGTGGTGGATGGGGTGGGGGTGGATGGGGTGGGGGTAGGGTTGGATAGGGTGGGGAATGTGTGACTGGCACCGTCTGTCCAAAAAATGATCAAGATGAATTTAGTCACACAAGAAACTGTCATTATCTCTTATCTCTGGCTATGTCACAGGGAACTGAACCCAGCTCACAGAGTAACATTCAAATATAGCCTTCGATCATATGATGATTATTAACAAAACTCAAATATGGCATTCAATCATATAAAGATTGTCAACATTCAAATACATCCTTAATTCAAATCAGGATTATCCACATTTAAAAGTACAACCGTCGTTCATGTCAATAGTATGAATATGTTCACCAACGGAATGAACAATATGGGACCTAAATCATTCAATATTTATGAATTTAAAAAAAAATAATACTAATAAATGAGAACTAGAAATCTTGAGCAATCATCCAATGTTATACAAATCTTGAGCAATCATCCAATGTTATACAAATCTTGAGCAATCATCCAATGTTATACAAATCTTGAGCAATCATCCAATGTTATACAAATCTTGAGCAATCATCCAATGTTATACAAATCTTGAGC
>CAXITT010000015.1:1826838-1869391 GCA_964033795.1 Lymnaea stagnalis | reverse complement strand
TTAAGAACCCGAGCCCCCCCCCCCCCCGGTTATCACCACTGACTAAAATGAATCATAACATCATCTTAATCAGTCAACATTCCAAATTGTAGCCACTGGTCCTCCAAAGTTTTCGGCCATTTAGAAACGTTGGGTCTCACTTGGCGATGAAAAAAGAGACTTTACATTTAAAACTACACAAAGCCTGGGCCGCCAGCATACAACAGCCTAGCACGCAACCTACTGCCCGCCACAAACTAGGACACGGATTGCTCGGGTTAAGTGCACGGCATTGCCACCATAATTGCCGAACTTAGTTGCCGCTCTCTAAATCTTCGTGGATGTTTCGCTAAATTACCAGCAGATGAAGCCGCTCATCGAACTGTCTGGCTAGTTGGATTTAAATTCTTTCCTCTTCCACTCCAGTGCAAATGTGTCGTTGTATGCTTGCATACGATGGTATGGGCGCACATAGTATATAGTGTAATGTACACCGGATCGCTGTGCTGGTATATTAATGGTTTTATTTTCTTGGTAGTAATTAATTTTGTGTGCTGGTATACGTTATCTTTTTGTGCTGGTATAACTATTGTCTATTCTATTTAGTATAAATTCGTTACGCTGCACTGATATGCAATTAAGCTTACTGTCATAGACGTAATGCTTTGCTATATGGTATGCACTGTTATACTTAGCTGATGTACATTATGCTTTTCTGTGCGGGTACACATTTGGTTCACCGTGTAAACAAATATCTAGCGTTGTCGTGCATCTTAGTTTACTTAGCTAGAACACATTAAGATGTTGCTCTTTGGAGTGATTCAATAAAAGATCATTTCTCAATATCAATCTTGCAAATTGAAAAGATGATATCATATGTCACTTCTTCCAAATTTAAAATGATCACAGGTTTCAAATGAAAGAGGCACCCATTCTTAGATCTTGCTTTGACCAATCCTTAGATCTTGCTTTGACCGATCTTTAGATCTTGCCTTGACCGGTCCTTAGATCTTGCTTTGACCGATCGTTAAATCTTGCTTTGACCGGTCCTTAGATCTTGCTTTGACCGATCCTTAGATCTTGCTTTGACCGGTCCTTAGATCTGCTTTGACCGATCCTTAGATCTTGCTTTGACCGGTCCTTAGATCTTGCTTTGACCGATCCTTAGATCTTGCTTTGACTAATCCTTAGATCTTGCTTTGACCAATCCTTAGATCTTGCTTTGACCGATCTTAGATCTTGCTTTGACCGATCCATAGATCTTGCTTTGACCGATCCTTAGATCTTGCTTTGACCAATCCTTAGATCTTGCTTTGACCAATCCTTAGATCTTGCTTTGACCGATCCTTAGATCTTGCTTTGACCAATCCTTAGATCTTGCTTTGACCGATCCTTAGATCTTGCTTTGACCAATCTTAGATCTTGCTTTGACCGATCTTAGATCTTGCTTTGACCGATCTTAGATCTTGCTTTGATCGATCTTAGATCTTGCTTTGACCGATCTTAGATCTTGCTTTGACCAATCCTTAGATCTTGCTGTGACCAATCCTTAGATCTTGCTTTGACCAATCCTTAGATCTTGCTTAGACCGATCTTAGATCTTGCTTTGACCGATCTTAGATCTTGCTTTGACCTACCTAAAGCAAACGCAATAAGCGCGTGCATTTGACAGTAATATTGCTGGAGAATCTCCAGTCCCAGCCAGCATGTCGTCCTGTTATTCCCCTGACCAGCCTCCAGGAGACCAACTGTTCCCTATTGACAGTTCCACACATCGTCCCAGTCATCTTATCTCCGGCATTCCAAAATTATCTCGAGTTGCCCTCTTTTGATGAATTCATTTCTCTTTTATTCCCCCTTTTATCAGTTCATTTCTAGCGGGGGCAATTTATCGTGTGAATGAAATGTCTGGTTCCAGGGACGTCAGGCCCAATCGAACCCCACCGCCACCATCACCACCAAATCCCCAGGACTAAGCCATCTTCGACATAAAACAAGTAATCAAATATACAACTGTAAGATAGCGGGAATTTCAGGCCCATGTCAGAGACAAACCCGGCAAATATCGAATATTCTTTCCCGCCCCAACTCCGTTACCTCCACAAATCCCTCCACCAGATTCCTTTTTTTTTGCAAGTGATTAGAAATCTCGGACTTGTAACGTCAGCAGTCAGAGATAGGCAGCCCTTGTCCGGTAGGCAGCCCTTGTCCGCCTCTTGTCTCCCTCTCCACGGCTCTTCACCAATTCAGTTCTCGTGTAAAGGTATTAAAACAAAACCGTGTGTCTCTTCGGCTGAATATTAAATAGTGGGACACTGTCAAGTGGGACACTGCCAAGTGGGACACTGTCAAGTGGGGTACTGTCAAGTGGGGTACTGTCAAGTGGGACACTGTCAAGTAGGGCACTGTCAAGTGGGACACTGTCAAGGAAGATTGAAGCGGTTCCCTTTCCATGTTCAAGTTCCGAGGACTAATGACGTTATTCAACTGTAGTTGAAATAGAAACTATTATAACACGTCTTTTTTTAATGATTGAATCATTTCGGTCGTAGGAATGCATCAATAATTAAAAAAATGTCTACTGATAAATGGATGAACATTCAATAACGAACGAGGCTGAACAACGATCGCAAGGCTTGCTAGACAGGGCTTGCTAGACAGGGATGATAATGAGACCAAATATTGACTAAACAATGGCCGAACTGAAAAATGGGATTTTTTGGAGCTTTTTAAAAAATTAGATCTAGGAAATGTGATGAATTAGTTAAACAGAAAGATGTGATAAAAGTGATATGGTGGTGTGGTGCTGATGGTGATAGGGTCAATATGACGCTGAAAGTAGTGTGGTGAATATGATGCTGAAAATAGTGTGATGAATATGATGCTGGGAGGGATGAGGAAAGTGTGATGCTGAAAGTTCTATGGTGAAGAGAGAATAAGATATGGGCAGAGTGTCATCAAATAGAAAAAAAATGAGAACCACAATAATGTTGGAATCGCAAGACTTTGAGATTCGTCAGATTTTGAGAACTTAAACTTTTTAAATAAGGGTTAACACTAGAACCATTTCTATAACTTGTTTGGACAAGTTTCCAATCAATTAAGGTTAACACTAAAACCATTTCTATAACTTGTTTGGACAAGTTTCCAATCAATTAAGGTTAACACTAGAACCATCTCTATAACTTGTTTGGACAAGTTTCCAATCAATTAAGGTCAACACTAGAACCATCTCTATAACTTGTTTGGACAAGTTTCCAATCAATTAAGGTTAACACTAGAACCATCTCTATAACTTGTTTGGACAAGTTTCCAATCAATTAAGGTTAACACTAGAACCGTCTCTATAACTTGTTTGGACAAGTTTCCAATCAATTAAGGTTAACACTAGAACCGTCTCTATAAACTGTTACAGATAACTGTTGTGTGACGTTTATGACGTACCCTTCGCTTTCCGGGGGGCAATAACTCCTGCCCAAACCCGCCCTCTCCAACACAAAAAAAGAACTTTTTGAGACAAACCAAATATCTGATTTTTGGGAACTATGACTAAAATTGCCATATGTAAATCTACGTATTGGTTGAGTTTATGACTGGTGGTCCGATAGATTGGTGGTCCGATAGATTGGTGTTCCGTCAGATTGGTGGTCCGATAGATTGGTGGTCCGATAGATAGGTGTTCTTATCGATTGGTGGTCCTGTCTAACCGTGAGATTATTTTTACTTGGTTACCCCTCAGACGAAGGGAGGCCATTCTGAGAGGATCTTTTCGACGGAGAGAGCGTAATTAGATGTGTCAGATAAGCTTTGCAGTGCTTTGCGTAATCTCGACAGTTTCAGGGGAAGTGTGTAAGAGAATTCGGGTCAGTTTGATCTTTGGTAATTTCCGATATTTTTTTGTTCCAGTCACTAATGTCAGACTCATTCCGGTAGTTTTAAAAAGTCAATAGTCTCTCACGTACTCAGATATTTTGAAGTCACTAGCGCCGTGTAAACTGAGATATATTTTGATTTTACAATAGTCAAAAGAACTCAAATATATATTAAGGCTGCGACTCTTCGTACCCGGGTACCAGAAGTGAGTGTTTGGGATTAAAAAAAATATTTAAAATATTATTGTTGGGTTTGTAAGACAAAATGAGGTATCAAATGAAAGATAATTGAGTGGACTATATGTTTGTAAACTTACTTCTTCAGTTTAACTAAAATAAACTACCACAAATGATATACGAATGGCTTGAGTCTAATGGTACCCGGGTGCGAATGGCGGCGCTACGTGCCTGGGGCCATTTTGACTCACATATCTTTGTACACCATAAAATAAACGTATTTTTGTTGACTGTGGCTCACATTTAATGACTTGAAAACCCCGAGACACATTTGCTTAAGGAACTTGTTTTGAACAACGAAAGTTATTTGATATACCATTTTGTTGCTGTTTGAGCCCTGAGTGACCAAATCAACATTTGAAGTACAGAAAGCGTCAAAGAAAAGAGTTCATCATTTATTTCAAGGCAGCGTCTTCCTGGACAGTGATGCCAATACTATTCTCCTAATTTGTTTACACCGATATTGCCACCTCCACCTCACCCATTTCCTACCCCGTCGTCTTTGTTTCTGACTGGAGTGGAGAAATGTCGAAGCAGAGATGACTCCAGACACCAAGTAATCATTCCCCACCACCTCCTCCTCGTCTTACTCCCCACCCCACACCTCAGAAGCACCCCGAGCATCGATTCAACTAGTATTGTTTTCTCGCCCCCAGGAGAGTGAGCCCCCGGAGAGAAAGATAATCGACTGAGTACAGGGGATAAATAAAGATAATAATTGGAATATCATGTTGGACTGTCTCGGGGTGTCAAACTGGTCTGGTCTCCCCCAGTGCAGCCGCGTGAAATAAGAGTTGCAAGTCGCGGACGGGGGGAGAGTTGAACTACCGAAAAAAGGGGGGGGGGGGAGAAAGTGAAAAGCTTGGGTGGCGGATGAGTTTGGGGGGAAAGGAAAGATGGGAAACCAATACGGGGGGAGAGTTGAACTACCGAAAAAAGGGGGGGGGGGGGGAAAGTGAAAAGCTTGGGTGGCGGAGGGGTTTGTGGGGAAAGGAAAGATGTGAAACCAAGAGTGACGAATGTCTCACCAAGAGTGACAACGCTCAGCGGAAATGACCGCACTGGGCAACGCGGTCAATATACAGGATAAATAGCTTTTGACTTGTTAATGGAGGGCATGAGGGCATCAACAAACCTTGCGTGTGTTGAAACCGGTCGTTGGACAATTTCGAGTTATGCCAACACGTGCAGAAACCGTAGACATGTGTTTGTCTCCCCTCCCAAAGCCCCTAAGTAGGCACTGCTCGGCACTTCAACAAAGTGCGTAGGTCTTAGTATAAATATTCCCAGAAGTGCCTAAGCATGGCTAGGGAATATAGTCAAGCCCTGCTGTCTATACAAGTATTGAAATTCTCTGAAGTATTTACACAAGACCAAGTATTGAAACTGCCGAAAGTGCTTACACATGATCAAGTATTGATTGTCTTTGAAGTACTTAAAAAATGACAGGACACATGACAGAGTTTTGATATTCCATGAAGTGCTTAGAGATGACCAAGTATAGGCATTTCATGAAGTACTTACAGATGACCATGTATTGACATTCCATGAAGTACGTATGATCACTTGACTCGAATGATTGTAAACGGCATTCCCGAATTTCCTGCTCATTACTTCAGCCCCAACCAATTTTGATATTTTCACGAGATCATTGATGTGTACAGACAAAACTACAGTTAAAAATAAGTACACCATTGCTGTGTACATAAATGACTACAGTTAAGAATGAGAACACCATTGCTGTGTACATGCATGACTACAGTTAAGAATGTGTACACCATTGCTATCTACAGAAATGACTACAGTTAAGAATGTGTACATCATTGCTGTGTACAGACATGACTGCAGTTAAGAATGTGTACAGCGTACCAAAACTATTCATCGTCTTTATCCAGATCCAGTGCACATTTGGGCATGTGCTTTTCGGCCTTTACCACAGTTATGAATATGATTGCTTGCCTCCTTTGAAAAACCATGTTAATCAGTTACAGTCTAAAAAAAAAATCCTATTGTAATATGTAAGCAAGTCAAAATTATATGGATTTTTTTGTGTCCTTTTTTTTATCCTACTTAAAAGTTTTTTTGTTTTTTTTAAGTAATTAATTATGGGCTGCGGTTGACTTTGACCATAAATGATGGCGTCACCATAAAAAGAATTCCAAATGGTTTAGAGCCTGTGTTTTATGGACTTGTGGTGTTTCATTTGCTCTAACTGAACTACTTTTGCTTCTTTTTTGGGTTACTGTATCGCCATGTTTGAATCCTGATTTAGGAATCGTGTTGTTTTATTATAATTTTTCGCTATGGCAGAATATCCTATTTTTAAATCCTTTTATATTAACTTCGCTTTTGTCCGTGGCTAGCTGTCTGGTGGACTGGCACAATCTTCAAGCGGCTTAAAGATTTTGCCAGTCCACCAGCAAGCCAGTCAACCACTTCCGGTCAACCTATAACTATGAAACTTGGCAGATGGACTCATCGTTGATGACAGCGCATTTTCTTTCATGTTTTCATCCCCATCACCGAACCAACACCACCCCCCCCACCCCCCCAAATCAGTTTCTTCTGTTTTCAAGGGGTACATGAAGGCAACCCCCGATATTGAGCTAATGAGATTCTTATTTTTTAAAACTATTGCAGGTGCGTTTGATGCGTAATGTTTTCTTTCAATTTAGTCAAAAGAGTTGTTCAAGTAAATAGAGTAAATAAAGTTGTTGTGTTAAAACAGTTGGTTCATGGGATAATTTATAAAGTTCAGGGGCGTGGGGGGGGGGGGACTAATTGGGTTTCTCATTAAGTATGTTACATGTATGCATGTTTTGAAAAATTTTCAGGCCCTACCCCCATTGCTCTATATTACATTTTATTAAGGATATATACGTAACACGATATTATTAAGGCTTGTTTAATTAAACACAGATCCAAAGAAGCGTGCAACAGGAGGGTACACTTAATCATGTGGCAAATTCAACAGAACCTCACACTTACTCATGTGGCAAATTCAACATAACATAATACATACTCATGTGGCTAATTTAACAGAACATCACACTTACTCATTTGGCTAATTCAACAGAACATCAACTTACTCATGTGGCTAATTTAACAGAACATCATACATACTCATGTGGCTAATTTAACAGAACATCACACTTACTCATTTGGCTAATTCAACAGAACATCACGCTTTCTCGTGTGGCTAATTAAACAGCACATCACGCTTTCTCGTGTGGCTATTAAACAGAACATCACACTTACTCATGTGGCTAATTCAACAGCACATCACACTTACTCATGTGGCTAATTAAACAGCACATCACGCTTTCTCGTGTGGCTAATTAAACAGAACATCACACTTACTCATGTGGCTAATTCAACAGCACAACACACTTACTCATGTGGCTAATTAAACAGCACATCACGCTTTCTCGTGTGGCTAATTAAACAGAACATCACACTTACTCATGTGGCTAATTAAACAGCACATCACACTTACTCAAGCGGCGACATTAACAGATGGAACTGATTGATGAAAAATGATTTCCATTTCCGAACCTGAAGTGGGTCGTGTTTCATCCAGGCCAATATCATAGCAAGGCAGATTTCGGTTACCATTCCTTCTCGATAGTATTATGGAAAACGAGCAAATACCATACTCCATTAAGCTGATCCGGTCTCAGTTCCGGCACTGGTGGTATCGCTCTGTACACACGCAAGGGGTCGGTTATGTCAGATAGAGTACCAGAGAAGAACTGACCTGTTGGGTCGGCTATGTCAGATAGAGGACCAGAGAAGAACTGACCAGTTGGTTTCTACAAATAACTGACCTCTTGTTTCTACACACACAATCAACTAATTAGTTCTACAAGAAATGACCGGCTAGACTAAATAGTGAAATTTGGCTCTACAAGAATTGAACTTTCGTTCTACAAAAAGTAAACTTTTTTTCTAAAAGATGTGAACTTTGTTCTAAAGAAGTGAGCTTTGTTCTACGAGAAGTATGTTCTAAAGAAGTGAATTTAGGTTCTACAAGAAGTGAGCTATGCTTTAAAGAAGTGAACTATGGCTCTACAAGAGGTGAATATTGCTCTAAAAAGTGAACTTTGTTCTACGAGAAATGAAATTTACTCGACAAAAAGTGAAACCCTGATTCTAAAACAAGATATTCTTTGGTTCAAAACAAGTGAACTTAGGGCTCTTAGTGATATGCATTGTTCGTAATTATGGGTGATCATGTGATTGCTGCGTACCCGACGCAGATGAACATGTGATTGCTGCGTGCCAGACACAGATGAACATGGGATTGCTGCGTACCCGACACAGATGAACATGGGATTGCTGCGTACCCGACACAGATGAACATGTGATTGCTGCGTACCCGACACAGATGAACATGGGATTGCTGCGTACCCGACACAGATGAACATGGGATTGCTGCGTGCCAGACACAGATGAACATGGGATTGCTGCGTACCCGACACATATGAACATGGGATTGCTGCGTGCCAGACACAGATGAACATGGGATTGTTGCGTGCCAGACACAGATGAACATGGGATTGCTGCATGCCAGACACAGATGAACATGGGATTGCTGCGTACCCGACACAGATGAACATGGGATTGCTGCTTGCCAGACACAGATGAACATGGGATTGCTGCGTGCCAGACATAGATGAACATGGGATTGCTGTATGCCAGACACAGATGAACATGGGATTGCTGCGTATCCGACACAGATGAACGAATTTCGGTACACAACCCGGAGAAATGAAATGTGAGACCTAGTCCCTGAATAAGTTTTTTTCCCTTTCTAAAAACAAGGGATTGATTAGTCCATATGTAGATTTGTACCGACCGGGTCATTAAGTGCGTAAAACTGTGCCGTTATTTATACACAGCTATCGCTTTATGCAAATACTATAGCATAGACTTATGTAACCTATTTATTCTCATAAGTTGTTTTCTTTTTTTTTAGTTACAAGCCCTTGCGTCGGCTCAATGATTGACCACCGACTGCACCATCTCACGTCTCATATTGACTTTATGACTGACCACCGACTTCACCATCTCACGTCTCATATTGACTTTATGACTGACCACCGACTTCACCATCTCACGTCTCATATTGACTTTATGATTGAACACCGACTGTACCATCTCACGTCTCATACTGACTTTATGACTAACCACCGACTGCACCATATCACGTCTCATATTGACTTTATGATTGACCACCGACTGCACCATCTCACGTCTCATATTGACTTTATGATTGACCACCGACTGCACCATCTGACGTCTCATATTGACTTTATGATTGACCACCGACTGCACCATCTGACGTCTCATATTGACTTTATGATTGACCACCGACTGCACCATCTCACGTCTCATATTGACTTTATGATTGACCACCGACTGCACCCTCTCCCGTCTCATCTTGACTTTATGACTGATCACCGACTGCACCCTCTCCCGTCTCATCTTGACTTTATGATTGACCACCGACTGCACCCTCTCCCGTCTCATCTTGACTTTATGATTGAACACCGATTGCAGCCTCTCCCGTCTCATATTGACTTTATGATTGACCACCGACTGCTCCATCTCACGTCTCATATTGACTTTATGATTGACCACCGACTGCTCCATCTCACGTCTCATATTGACTTTATGATTGACCAACGACTGCACCATCTCACGTCTCATGTTGACTCTGTGATTGACCACCGACTGCACCCTCTCCCGTCTCATCTTGACGCTATCATTGACTCCGACTGCACCCTCCCCCGTCTCGTCTTAACTCTTTGATTGACCCCCGATTGCACCTTCTCCCGTCTCACCTTTACTCTATCATTGAAAACCGTCTGCGCCTACCCCATCTCATATTGACTCTATGAATGAAGACCGACTTCACCCCTCCCACCTCATCTTGACAATATGATTGAGCACCAACTGCAACCCCCCCCCCCCTTGTCTTATCTTCTTAAGGACGACTCTGAGATTGTTATATCAATCCATCGCTCTTCTGAGAAATCGTCTTTTTATCGTCTTTTTGCCTGCGTTAGAACATCTCACCCCACCCCACACCAACAGCCCCCCCCCCACAATACACAAATATTCACACACAAAAATAACCCACACAAAAGAGAGTCCAAGAGAAAGTGATTACACAAACCAAAGACTGTAATAATTGTTTGTAAAGCATGTTTATGTCTAGGCCATTTCTCGCCGCGACCAATCAATGCCGGGGAAGAGCAGTTGAAAGCACGAGAATCGATTCCTCTTGTATCGATGAGATGCCGGTCTTGGTATCGCGCGGTATTCTAATGAGAAGCAATTAATAACTTCCCCCGGGATTTTTTTACGATATTGGGTTAAGATGGATGCCGATATTTGAACAATGAGAAGAAATGTGTTGATGCGGGCCGCCACAGGATGTCTTGGGCGGTTCTCAAGGTATGCAGATTAGGTTCTTGTTGAAATTGTGTATTTTCAAAATAAGAAAATTATTTGTTTAGATATAAAATGCACATACAATGAAAAGAAAGAACGTTACACAGAATCTACCATTATAAAAACAAAGATACGTTTTCGCACAAAAAACCATCCGCCCACTTTTCCGATGTCCTGATAACCTGGAACCAGATCAACTTGTTATTTCATTGTGAATGATATCAAATCTCACAGGAACATTTCATCCTTAATGTTAATGGTGTATTGCTATCTCGCAGGACCTCTCAAAGAAGGTGTTTGATGAGCACTAACATCTCTCAGGTCCTCTTATAGTTGCTGATAAATGTACTCTACAATCTCACAGGACCTTGCATAATTGGCTCTCATATTCAAAATTCTTCATACCTGCTGTCGAGTGCAAGTTACAATAACGAAATATGTTGACAGCGAGCCAGCAGCATTGTGGGCCTTATCGCTGTAACAGCTCGTTTAACCAAAGGAAATCTAAATTGGAAATCCCCGCTAGTTTCCGGAAATAACTTCACACCATCCGCCACAAGTCGTTATCTCAATCACACATTAAACTCCCGTTCCAGGAGTGTAAAGATAATTTTCTCCTTCGTTCTCAATTTGGTTTTTTTGTGTTTTTTTTTTTTTTTTAATTTTTTTTTTTAAACAATCTCTTAAGACATGTCATGACATTTCCCAGGTCTCAACGAAAGTTGCGAAGTACTCAAATGTGACAGGCCATATTTTAAAATATTTGTTTTTTTTTTTTTTTTTTTTTTTTTTTAATTTTTTTTTTTAAACAATCTCTGAAGACATGTCATGACATTTCCCAGGTCTCAACGAGAGCTGCGAAGTACTCAAATGTGACAGGCCCTATTTTAAAATATATGCTGCCGTATACACAAGAATGCAGTGTCAGGGTGGAAATGGAAGACACGAGCTTCTAGATAGGCTGGGGTGTCTCGAATTTTCATCACATTTGTTGTGTAAGATATCAGTTAAACGTCAGGATATTTGTTTGATATCATTCGTCATCCTGCTGTATATTTGTTTGATATCATTTGTCATCCTCCAGTATATTTGTTTGATATAATTCGTCATCCTGCAGTATATTTGTTTGATATCATTCGTCATCCTGCTGTATATTTGTTTGATATCATTTGTTATCCTGCTGTATATTTGTTTGATATCATTTGTCATCCTCCAGTATATTTGTTTGATATCATTTGTCATCCTCCAGTATATGTGTTTGATATCATTCGTCATCATGCAGTTTATTTGTTTGATATCATTCGTCATACTCCAGTATATTTGTTTGATATCATTCGTCATCATGCAGTATATTTGTTTGATATCATTCGTCATCATGCGGTATATTTTTAATAAACCAATTCTATTAATTTCGCTTTTGTTCGTTAATTTCTTGCTGGCAAAAATCTTCGCACGGCTTATTGATCCACTTCCCGTCAACCCTTCGAGCTGAAACTTGGCACATAGACTCGTTGCCGATGACAATACACTCTATTATATGTTCAGTCCCATCCCATTAAATTCAGTTTTTCCATTTTTTTTTCAAAGGGTAGAAGAAGGGAATATGATGCCACTGATTTCATGAAATACAAACATCTATAAAATGCATGAAATGAGATTGTTCTAAAATATCGCAAGTGCTTTTGGTGCCTAACATGTTCCTTTGCTTTAGACCCCTTTATGTTGGTCAAATAAATCTGCGATGTAAAAGATAGTGAGTCATAAGAATTTTAATCTAAAATAAAAGACCAAATATTGCATACTCAGGATTGATGCGAACAACTGTGTTACTTGTTGTTATGGGGGCTCCTGTCATTTGGTGTTTGGTTAGGAAATCATCAACGAACGCACTTAAGGCATCTCGCTCTTGTATTTAGATTTTTTTATTATTATTTTTTTCAATTCACCTCTACCTACACTGAACCGGTCATCAACACGGTTAAACAAAAAAACATTATCTGTAAGAGCGTTTCTGCTCAATAAACTGCCATGACATACTGTCTAATTTTAGCAGACATATCTACAAAATGTGTTGTACTATGGTAGATTCGACTCAAACAAAAGCTCTCACACCTTCTCCCTCCACACCTTGCCCACCAGACAAAGAAAACAATAATAAATACATAGATATTTCGTCAACAGACCACAATTGACCACATTGTTATCTCAATCATTTTTTAGGGATTATAAGCATTACGGTGGTGGCGTGTGTGTGTGTGTGTGTGTGTTTGTAAATGTTTTGATTTGTTTGTTTTTGTTTTGTTTTTCTTTTTTATTTCCTACAGAGTTTTCAACAACAACAAAACAAATTCATAATTTAAAAAAAACAACAACATGGCCTATGATAAGGCTCCTTTGTCTGATAATTAAAGTGTCCTTTGTTTGCTGAAAGTCTCCAGAATGCAATAATGAAAAGGTCTACCTCCCCCACCCCCTTTTATCCACTTGAGCTCTCCTTACATCCTTATAATCAGAAATATAAACGCTTACAATTCTCCAGCTAAATGAAGACCATTTAATTGGTGCTATGTAATCAAGCAATGTTCAATGTTGGGAGGGGGGAGGGGCTGGACGCGGAGGCTCGGCCCTGCGATTATTGACTCTACAGTGTTATTGTAGCTCTTATATTGTAGCTATGATAGTGCAGCTATGATAGGGTAGCTCTGATAGTGTAGCTCTGACAATGTAACTCTGACAGTGTAGCTCTGATAGTGTAGTTCTGATAGTGTAGCTCTGATAGTGTAGCTCTGAAAATGTAACTCTGACAGTGTAGCTCTGACAGTGTAGCTCTGATAGTGTAGCTCTGATAGTGTAGCTCTGACAGTGTAACTCTGACAGTGTAGCTCTGACAGTGTAGCTCTGACAGTGTAGCTCTGATAGTGTAGCTCTGACAATGTAACTCTGACAGTGTAGCTCTGATAGCGTAGCTCTGATAGTGTAGTTCTGATAGGGTAGCTCTGATAGTGTAGCTCTGAAAATGTAACTCTGACAGTGTAGCTCTGACAGTGTAGCTCTGACAGTGTAGCTCTGATAGTGTAGCTCTGATAGTGTAGCTCTGACAGTGTAGCTCTGACAGTGTAGCTCTGACAGTGTACCTCTGATTCCTGCCCTACACTTACCGTATCTCTGCAGTAACCGTAGATTTGTATGATAAGATAGAGATCGATACGAGTGATTGCTTTACTGTTGGGTTCAAACGGGATGAAACATGGCACTTTCATAGCTCCAGATCGATGGGCCAGCCTTTCTCTTGTACGGTCCATTCCATGCTGAGACAATCTGAATGGTCCATTCCATGCTGAGTCAATCTGAATGGTCCATTCTATGCTGAGACAATCTGAATGGTCCATTCTATGCTGAGTCAATCTGAATGGTCCATTCCATGCTGAGACAATCTGAATGATCTATTCTATGCTGAGACAATCTGAAAGGTCTATTCTATGCTGAGACAATCTTGAAAAATGTTACTTAGTACATAAGACGTTTTTATATGTATTATTATTATTTTTACAAGAGATAATCTACACTAGGCGACCTTTGGAAAAAGTGGTATGGATGCATTAGATCTATTAACTGTTAGTAAAAGTGGTAGTGATAAAGTTTTAGACCACTTGACCATTGGTAAAAAGCGATGTGGATGTTTTAGACCAATTGACCATTGGTAACAATTTATGTGGATGTTTTAGACCAATTGACCATGGGTAAAAATTGTATTTTTAATGTTGTAGACCGATTGACCAATGGTTAAAGTGATATCGATATTTTAGACCAACAGACCACTAGTAAAATTTGTATGGACAATGTTGTATACCAATAGATACTTGTTTTAAAAGTGCTATTGATAATTTTTGGATGAAAACACCATTAGTAAAAGTGGTGTTCACCATGTTTGAGACCAATTGACCATTGGTAAAAGGGGTATTAATAATGTAACAGACTTAAGACCAATAGTACAAAATACTCTCATTGTGTATTTTAAATGAGTTTTAATCAATCCTATTTTTGTAAACGATTTTTTCACTTTTCATCACCTTCTGAATATATGAAGCTACGTTACCAGTCACTTCTCTCTAAGACACAAACAGTTCACAAGTCTACTTTACCAATCACTTCTCTCTAAGACACACACAATTCAGAAGTCTAAGTTACCAGTCACTTCTCTCTAAGACATACACAGTTCGGAAGTCTACATTACCAGTCACTTCTCTCTAAGACACACACAGTTCGGAAGTCTACGTTACCAGTCACTTCTCTCTAAGACACACACAGTTCAGAAGTCTACGTTACCAGTAACTTCTCTCTAAGACACACACAGTTCAGAAGTCTACTTTACCAATCACTTCTCTCTAAGACACACTCAGTTCAGAAGTCTACTTTACCAATCACTTCTCTCTAAGAAACACACAGTTCAGAAGTCTAAGTTACCAGTCACTTCTCTCTAAGAAACACACAGTTCAGAAGTCTACGTTACCAATCACGTCTCTGTAAGACACGTACACACACACACACACACACAAACATACACAGTTCAAGCTACATATATATGACTCAGCAGCCACTGAAAATTCAAACTTTAAGAGACATGACTAATTGCTTCCACCACAACAGCTGACCACACCATCTAACCACACTTCCAACCACACCAGCTGACCACACTTCCCCCCCACACCATCTGACTACACCATCTGACCACACCAGCGGACCACACCAGCGGACCACACCACCAGACCCAGGGCCGAATCCATTGACTTACGATATAGCGACAATCGTCCTTTGAGGTTTCAAATGTCCAATTAAATATTTCCAAATTAATCATTCATCAATATTCTCTACAACAAAACTAAACTCATTGTAATTGTACTGGCAGTCCAATCAATATTTCCATGTAATTATCTCCCCAAATTCACCAACAGCATGGCACTATCCAACGTCTCACGTCCACCTCTGTTGAGACCCGAAGCCCAAAAACCTCACTCAGGATCTTTCTCCTCCGAGCGTTCACCTCTCGTTATTTGTATCATGCTTATATTCTTATTCCGATCTTTAAAGGATAATTGGTCGGAATATTACAAATGCATTCCGGCAAATTCATAATTAATTATTTAAGACAGTTTATGTCTTGTCCTCATTTCCTGGAGTTCTCACTGGACGTAGGGATAGGGGTGGACTATTCATTGAGAGTGTTCTTGTCGGATAGTTTATTAATTCATATACCACAACAATTAATATGTTACATTAAGAAATGCCGTCAGCGGGGCGAGTCTAAGACTCTTTATGCCCCCCCCCCCAAAATTACCCCTCCCCGGTCCGACGTATCGGTCATTTCCTGGAGTTCTCACTGGACGTAGGGATAGGGGTGGACTATTCATTGAGAGTGTTCTTGTCGGATAGTTTATTAATTCATATACCACAACAATTAATTTGTTACATTAAGAAATGCCGTCAGCGGGGCGAGTCTAAGACTCTTTATGCCCCCCCCCCCAAAATTACCCCTCCCCGGTCCGACGTATCGGGCTGCGGAGCGGCACGTTGGAGATGCCCACTCGTCAGGACTGCCCCCACACGGGCCCCCCACCTAAGTCCCCCGCCTGGGCGCCTGGGCGCTCGACCAGGACCCCGCCTGGGGGCCGCCCCAACCAGGAGGCACCCGGTCGATCCGACACTATGCGTTTAAACAGTGCACTCTATCGACTTTCTCAGGAGTTGGGATGGAAAAATTTACGTCCTAATATCTTCCCCCACCCATCCCGGGAAAGCGTCGGACGCCGTATAAGAGGGATTCCACAGTGGGTTTCCACAACGTGACTAGTTCACGCTGTAGCTGGGACGAAACGGTTGCCTAGGGGCAGCGTTCTCACGGCCACAACAATTAAATGTGTTCATTCTACTTTGATGCAGCCGGATAGCTCCTTATCACACTATCGTAGCATACTTCATAAATGCACATTACAAATAATGGAGCATGCGCAGAGCATACTGTGTTCAACCCAGTTCAGAACAATACTCTCGAGCCTGAGGTTAGGATTAAACACAACTGATCCTGTTTGAGGATACTATTGGCTGATACTATTGGCTGATCCTGTTGGGTGATACTATTGGGTGATACTATTGGCTTATGCTATTGGCTGATCCTGTTGGTTGATACTGTTGGCTGATACTATTGGGTAATACTATTGGGTAATACTATTGGGTGATATTATTGGCTGATACTGTTGGGTGATACTGTTGGGTGATACTATTGCGTGAGTGAGAAGTTTGTTTGAGGAATTTGTAATGTGTAATAATCTTATTCTTGACAGCTCTGCAACTGCGTTTCAAATGTATAGGGCGGCTGTTATCTGAGGAATCACAATGTGCCGAGAATATTAAAACAGAAGAGCAGCCATCCAAATCAAGAGAGTTAATCAGAGAGAAGGAAATTGACGGGTCATATATAAACGCACCCTGGGCCTGCAAGAGGTAAGCGTCCAGCTTCCCCCGCCGTTGTTCACTCGGCTTACGTAAGTGTGTGAAACAGAGCCATACATAACGCTTTTGTCAGTTCAGGGTCAGCCATAACGCTATTGTGTCAGCTCAGAGCCAGCCATAACGCTATTGTGTCAGTTCAGAGCCAGCCATAACGCTATTATGTCAGCTCAGAGCCAGCCATAACGCTATTGTGTCAGTTCAGAGCCAGCCATAACGCTATTGTGTCAGCTCAGAGCCAGCCAAAACGCTATTGTGTCAGGTCAGAGCCAGCCATAACGCTATTGTGTCAGCTCAGAGCCAGCCATAACGCTATTGTGTCAGCTCAGAGCCAGCCATAACGCTATTGTGTCAGCTCAGAGCCAGCCATAACGCTATTGTGTCAGCTCAGAGCCAGCCATAACGCTATTGTGTCAGCTCAGAGCCAGCCAAAATGCTATTGTTTAAGGTATGTTCTTTAAAATACAGACTGTGTTACAACAGAGGGGAGAGAAGTGCTTTGATGAAGGAGAAGAGTGTTCCTGGTGGGATTCAATACATGGCGATCTTATGGTACCTATATAACTATACCAATAAAAACCATCCATCATTCCGTCAAAGCAGTTGTTTGTGATTCTCTGTTCAATTTAACAATCGACATACTCATTTAAGTCATTGCACGTGTTGTCCGTCCAGTTTGACCCCAGGCACACTCAAAGTCATTGCTAATGGTGTTCGTCTAGGTTGACGTCATTCAGAATGAAATTCATTAAATGTGGCGTCCGTCTAAGTTCAAGTCATACACATTGAAAGTCATTAAACGTGGCGTCCGTCTAAGTTGACATCATACACATTGAAAGTCATTAAATTTGGCGTCCGTCTAAGTTGACATCATACACATTGAAAGTCATTAAACGTGGCGTCCGTCTAAGTTGACGTCATACACACTGAAAGTCATTAAACGTGGCGTCCGACTAAGTTGACGTCATACACATTGAAAGTCATTAAATGTGGCGTCCGTCCAAGTTGACGTCATACACATTGAAAGTAATTAAATGTGGCGTCCGTCTACGTTGACGTCATACACATTGAATGTCATTAAATGTGACGTCCGTCTAAGTTGACGCCATACACATTGAAAGTCATTAAATGTGGCATCGGTCTAAGTTGACGTCATGCACATTGAAAGTCATTAAATGTGGCATCGGTCTAAGTTGACGTCATGCACATTGAAAGTCATTAAATGTGGCATCGGTCTAAGTTGACGTCATACACATTGAAAGTCATTAAATGTGGCGTCCGTCTAAGTTGACGTCATACACATTGAAAGTCATTAAATGTGGCATCGGTCTAAGTTGACGTCATGCACATTGAAAGTCATTAAATGTCTGGCGTCCGTCTAAGTTGACGTCATACACATTGAAAGTCATTAAATGTGGCATCGGTCTAAGTTGACGTCATACACATTGAAAGTCATTAAATGTGGCATCGGTCTAAGTTGACGTCATACACATTGAAAGTCATTAAATGTGGCATCGGTCTAAGTTGACGTCATACACATTGAAAGTCATTAAATGTGACGTCCGTCTAAGTTGACGTCATACACATTGAAAGTCATTAAATGTGGCATCGGTCTAAGTTGACGTCATACACATTGAAAGTCATTAAATGTCTGGCGTCTGTTCAATACAAAGGCAGACAAACACACACACATATCTCCCTTTTTAAATGTTAACCATGAAATACTTTAAATTCAATTAATTATTAATTTTATTAATTTACTTCAAATTTTCCCCTTTGTACATTTTTAGGGGGGGGGGAGGGTTGCGGTTTGCTAGATATGTATCCTGCATTGAAACTGCGCAGAGTTGATCAGGCCACACACTTGGAAATGTTGAGGAAAGCTGCACCACAAGGCTCACTGTTCTCTCCTTACATGGAGCGATGCCAAGTGCTGGAGTGATGTACTTGTCTGGAGACTCAATATCAAATATTGATGATCAAATACCACTTCCCCCCCCCCTTCCTACTGTTGCATACTTAAAGGTTCTGGTGTTGTGATGAATGTACACACACGCGTTTGGAGGCGTGATGATATTTTAAGCTAACCTGTAGCCAAGGACTGGAGACCTCTGTGAGCACACATTAAAAATCAAGTTTACTTACATGCACGCTGGAGTCCAGGTGTTGAGTGCGGTTGGCCGGCTCACGTCGGGTGATCTGAAACGTGACATACATGACATATGTTAAAATAAGTGATGCACCAGGTAATCAAACATACGCATAGGTGGGTGACTAACTGAAATCTGAATAAAGATGAACTGTATTGCTTATGGATTGATAGGGGCATAGCAGATCTCGATGAGGGATTGGCAGGTGGATACCAGATCTGGATGAATGGATGGGTAGAAGGATGAAATAGTGGATTACCCAAAGGAAAGAATAGAATGGCTTAATACAAGGAACTAGTTAAGGCCGGCCAAACATTGGCGACGGCAATGCATGAACTTCCCATCTACTTAAGTTACTTGACAAAACATGAACTCATGTAAGGCACATTTATGAAATCCAATTTTTGCTCCCCCCCCCCCCCGCTCCCATGATACGTCACTGCACACCTTTTTTTCTTCTCACGCCCATGAACTATATTAAATATTCTTATGTCCCAAACACTTTCAAACTGAATATTTTTGTTTATACCATACTTAAATTGAGACGATTTCATTTATCGAAAAATATTACGCTCCAAACGAAATTACGTTGTTATTAGCGTAGTTATCGGGAATGATATTTTGCGCGCTAGTGAACTCATTATCTATATATAGCCTGCGTGGTGGTGGTGTCTGACCTTTGCTGGCGAATTATATATATATAGATGAAGAGTGCAATATATGGATTGAAAGGCATATCTTATGGGTGAAGGAATAACATAATGACTGGGTGGGAGAAAAACATTGGTGGGAGAACTAAACGTTTGGGTGAAAGTAAAACCCATGTGCATGGTGGGACCAACATTATGGAAGGACGGACAAACCTTGTGGATGGAATACCAAAGCCAAACTTTACGGATAGACGAACATAGTGTGCGACAGACTTGAGGGGACAAAAAAAGGAAGGAGACAGTTTGCAATTTGGTCGTCAATATGTTGATTATTCGTGCAGAAGCCTGACACTTTTCTTATGATACGGAGCTCTCAATAGAATTGATAGTATCAAATCCAAAGTTGCTTGCACAGTGTTAATATCTGAAATTGGTAAGACCCCCCACCACAAGTATTCCTCTTTTTTTCGTAATGTGTACGAGAGGTGTACGTAAACGTATATTTATAGGAGGGGCAATGGACGATGGCCACTGATAATATTTGAAATGACATGAAGAGATGACTTTGTACAGTTGGAGTCAAAGGAAAATTATGGAAACACTCGTTGGATTAAGCCGTCACTTTATTGATTTTGGACACCAGTTTTAACAATGTTAACAAATTTAGTTAACATTTCTAGTTAACATATTAATGTTTACATTATATTAAATTGAAATATTTAGTGAACGTATTTAGTTAAAATATTTCGATTACATATTTAGTTAACATATTGAGTTAACATATTGAGTTAACATAATTAGTTAACATAATTAGTTAACAAATTTAATTAATTTTAGGCCCGTCAAATGACGTACCGCACAGTTCTACAACAGGTTTGGGAGTGATAGCTGACCCAGGGTTTGGGAGTGATAGCTGACCCAGGGTTTGGGAGTGATAGCTGACCCAGGGTTTGGAAGTGATAGCTGACCCATGGTTTGGGAGTGATAGCTGAGCCAGGGTTTGGAAGTGATAGCTGAGCCAGGTTTTGGGAGTGATAGCTGAGCCAGGTTTTGGGAGGGATAGCTGAGCCAGGGTTTGATAGTGAAATAGCTGACCCTGGGTTTGGAAGTGATAGCTGACCCAGGGTTTGATAGTGAAACAGCTGACCCTGGGTTTGGAAGTGATAGCTGACCCAGGGTTTGATAGTGAAATAGCTGACCCTGGGTTTGGAAATGATAGCTGACACATGATTTGAAAATGATATCTGACCATGGGTTTGAAAGTGATATAGCTGACCAAATATTTAAATGTGATAACTGACCCAGGGTTTAAAAGTGATATGCGACCCAGGGTTTGATATTGGTATAGGACCCAGGATTTGACAGTTATATCTGATCCAGGGTTTGAAAGTGGTATATGACCCAGGGTTTAAAGTAATAGCTGGAATAGGGTTTGAAAGAACTATCTTTCCACATTATGCCTTCTGTGCACCAATTCCTGGCAGCCAACACAGGAGTAGACATCAACATTTGCACTGGCCAGGGCTTCTATTTGTCTGGTCCACAGCAAATGGCTTATGTCTATCTTTGCTCCTGACCACCGCCTGGTATCGCCTGGCATCGCCACACATACACACCCTAAACTACACAAGCAAACACACATTGCACAAACACACATACACACACACTATAAAATATAAACAACTATCCCCACCCTTCTTACATCTTCAGCGAAACTTTCTTCTCAAATGGGGTAAGACCCTGGAAGTAGATTGGGGAGGGGCTAACTACGTCATTAAATGGAACTCCTGAAATAGCTTAGGGCTGCAATTTCAACAGTCGGCAGCCGATAAGCTTAAGTCTGGAGCCGTTCTTCTCCGGCCGGCCACAAAGTCTTAGGTCTCACTTGTTTAGGAACTATCGACTATGGCTATAGCTGCCAGCAGTCAGAACTCCGGGGTAATGATATCCAGGGGAGTTATTAAACCCAGCTTGTTGCCCTCGGCTCTCCTCGCATTTTTTCAAACATCTGTTCCCCGTGGAATGATGGCATAGGTTGCCTGAACAAGACTCGTTAACCAGACGTTCACCTCATTAACACATGGACATTTTCAAAAATCCTAAGAAATCAAATCAAGTTGTTCCGGGATAAAGATTGGAAATACGTTTGAGAGGAGCTCTAATATAAGAATAGATTTTGGCAAGAGTAGAAACTGACGTCATATTTGTCCCGTGAGGGCTAATATAAGGTTTGGGCTATACCTTTAATTAAATTTGAGCAATAACGTTTAAATAATGTTGCTATCTGTTCAGGAGTCGATCTGTTTACTAGTCGATCTGTTCAGGAGTCGATCTGTTTACTAGTCGATTTGTTTAGGAGTCGATCTGTTTACTAGTCGATTTGTTTAGGGGTCGATCTGTTTACTGGTCGATTTGTTTAGGGGTCGATTTGTTTACTGATCGATTTGTTTAGGGGTCGATCTGTTTACTGGTCGATTTGTTTAGGGGTCGATTTGTTTACTGGTCGATTTGTTTAGGAGTCGATCTGTTTACTAGTCGATTTGTTTAGGGGTCGATCTGTTTACTGTTCGATTTGTTTAGGGGTCGATTTGTTTACTGGTCGATTTGTTTAGGGGTCGATTTGTTTACTGGTCGATTTGTTTAGGGGTCGATCGTTTTAGGGGTTTCAAATGTTTATAAAATGATAGAATAGGGTCTTCATAACAAAACAATTATTTAAGTCACACCTATAAAGAAGGTTACAAACTACCATAAGTCTAGTATGGTCAGTACCATAAGTCTGGTGTTGTCGGTACCATAAGTCTGATGTCGTCAGTACCATATGTCTGATGTGGTCGGTACCATAAATCTAGTCTGGTCGTATACCATAAGTCAGTTCTGGTCGGCACCATAAGTCTTCTGTTGTCGGTTCCATGGGCCTGGTCAAGTTGGTACCATAAATCTGATGTGGTAGTCTGGTGTAAACGGAACGATAATTCCAGTGTCATCAGTACCAAAAGTTGGAAGTGTTCAATATTACAAATCTGATGTGGTCGGTACCAAAAGTTGGAAGTGTTCAATATTACAAGACTTATGTGGTCGGTACCATAAGTCTGATGTGGTCGGTACCACAAGTCTGATGTGGTCGGTACCACAAGTCTGATGTGGTCGTCGAGTTGACTAACCAAAAAAGACAAATTCGTTTCATATTTATGAACTCTAAACATTCAATCATTTAGAACTATATCAGGAGGTCTTTTCTCTCATTGTTTGGAGACCCTTGCAATAAATAATTGGAAAAGACGCACATATGATTTTCACGATTAACTGGTGGAAAAAAGTTCCTTCTTATTTGTAGGAGCCAAAATGATCAATAAATTGATCGTGGGCCCTTAAGATATAGAAGAGAAGAAGTGACCCTAGCCGAAGCGTAAAGACCGACCCTTTTCGGTCTTAACTTGACCTATACTTGGCCCACGCTTGACTTAAACGAAACATAAAATTGGCCTCAACTTGACCTAAGCTTGGTCTAAATTTGACATAAACTTGTTAAACTTGATCAAAACTATAGTCCTACTTTGGCTCTAGTCACACTTTTATGCAACCACCGAATACATTAAGTATAAAGCCATTAGAATCTTTAGTGTAACAAAGCACACATGAAAGCTAGTTTCATTTGCCTGTATAAACATACAGGACACTAGTGTCATTTGTCCGTATTAACACACAGGAAGCTAGTTTCATTTGCTCGTATAAACACACACGACACTCGTGTCATTTGTCGTATAAACACACAAGACACTAGTGTCATTTGCCTGTATAAAAACACAGGTCACAAGTGTCATTAGCCTGCATAAACACAGGACACGAGTGTCTTTTGCCTGTCTAAACACACAGGACACGGGTGTCATTTGCCTGTATAAACACACAGGACACGGGTGTCATTTGCCTGTATAAACACACAGGACACTAGTGTCATGTGCCTGTATAAACACAGAGGACACTAGTGTCATTTGCCTGTATAAACACACAGGACACGGGTGTCATTTGCCTGTATAAACACACAGGACACTAGTGTCATGTGCCTGTATAAACACAGAGGACACTAGTGTCATTTGCCTGTATAAACACACAGGACACTAGTGTCATGTGCCTGTATAAACACACAGGACACTAGAGTCATTTGCATGCATAAACACACAGGACACGAGTGTCATTTGCCTGTATACAGCTCTCAAATGTGTTCACTGAACAATTCATGGAGCTCATTATTCCGCCTGTTTCGTTAATGATCTGTGAAAATATAGCGGTCATGGGTTTAAATACTCTGCTGAGTGATGAACACAATTGATCAACTTTATTTTTAATGCCACAATCCAGGTCACTTCAGGAAAAGACACAGGTCTCAATTTGACTTTTACAAATGAGTATATGTTCAGGATAAAAGATTATATGATGCCCTTTGCAACTTAAGACATCTAAACAAAGGCAGGCACGAAATTGGGTTAACTATGGACTATCATCGGTGGCACTACAGCCAACGTAGGGTTCTGGCCTGCATCAAACGTTCGTTTCACTCCGACCGATCCTTGGCCTTTCGTCTCCCCAAACACGGCCCCATCCCCCGTTGATGGAAACAGGACTTGACATCATCTATCCCACTTAAATATGGGACGTACGTCATATAAAGATGTGTTGAACACGGTGTGGACGTATGAGGAGCCATTATGATAAGTTACAAAATAAACAAGAAATCGTGACATGGCCCACTGTTTTTTCCACACAAACGAAACGTTTCAAATATAGAAAGTTAAAATTGCATCACGTGACTAGCAAAGATTGTTTAAAATTGGAATTATTCTTCCTCGTGTGTGTGTGTGTGCGCGTGCGATGGTGTCCGCGTGCATGAGTGTGTGACACACAGATATGATTGTTATCTAAATCTTAATTGTTAAATCAACTGTGACCGCCGTTTCTTCACAATGAAATATTAAGTCTGTCATGTAGATCTTCTGTAGATATTCCACGGAAGAACTGACAGAACGTGTACTTGTGACATACACACATAAATCTTCGCACACGCATTTCATATTAATCTTAAAGTCGAATCTAATCAAGGATAATCGTTTCATGTATTTAAAATTTAAAAAAAAAAAACAGCTCTTTACAACGAAGCTTGAAGCGATAAAAGGTCAATCTATGTGTTGCCAGACACTAGGACCCAACACCGCAGATCGATGCTATAATGAAAATATTGTTGAACATGGAGAGAAAATGTAATAGGAATCACTGAAAACTATTGATCAAATTAAAACCGTTAACACGTATCGTATCGATTCTTATTGTACTCGAATACAATAACCACTTGATGGAATCCCTGCAACGCTTATCTCCGAATCTACACCAACTCTGTTGATGGCGCATCGATCAAAAACACTTGTATATCCCCACCCCATCCCCTCTTTCCGGGCCGTAATTAAATCTATATTAATCCTATCAACAGCTGTTCCACGGATGACAGGCTTCTGAGAGTAGAACGTTATGAGTGGTCTCCATAATTAGACCAGTATGAGTGGTCTCCATAATCAGACCAGTATCAGTGGTCTCCATGACCAGCCCATTATGAGTGGTGCCACAAAAGACCATTATGATTGGTCTCCACTAGACTTACACCATTATGATTGGTCTTAACTAGACTTACACCATCATGATTGGTCTCCACTAGACTTACATCATTATGTTTGGTCTCCACTAGACTTACACCATCATGATTGGTCTCCACTAGACTTACATCATTATGTTTGGTCTCCACTAGACTTACACCATTATGTTTGGTCTCCACTAGACTTACACCATTATGATTGGTCTCCACTAGACTTACACCATTATGTTTGGTCTCCACTAGACTTACATCATTATGTTTGGTCTCCACTAGACTTACACCATTATGTTTGGTCTCCACTAGACTTACACCATTATGATTGGTCTCCACTAGACTTACACCATTATGATTGGTCTCCACTAGACTTACACCATTATGTTTGGTCTCCACTAGACTTACACCATTATGTTTGGTCTCCACTAGACTTACACCATTATGTTTGGTCTCCACTAGACTTACACCATTATGTGAGGTATCATCTAGACTTACA
Organism: Lymnaea stagnalis; assembly: GCA_964033795.1. Lineage (NCBI taxonomy): Eukaryota > Metazoa > Mollusca > Gastropoda > Lymnaeidae > Lymnaea > Lymnaea stagnalis. The sequence goes on along the minus strand of CAXITT010000015.1, from coordinate 1,843,409 downwards.
CCATTATGAGAGGTATCATTTAGACTTACACCATTATGTTTGGTCTCCACTAGACTTACATCATTATGTTTGATCTCCACTAGACTTACACCATTATGTTTGGTCTCCACTAGACTTACACCATTATGTTTGGTCTCCACTAGACTTACACCATTATGAGAGGTATCATCTAGACTTACGACATTATGAGAGGTATCATCTAGACTTACATCATTATGAGAGGTATCATTTAGACTTACACCATTATGTTTGGTCTCCACTAGACTTACACCATTATGATTGGTCTCCACTAGACTTACACCATTGTGAGAGGTCTCCATGACCAGCCCATTATCAGTGGTCCCCAAAAGTCCATTATGAGAGGTACCCAAAAGCCCATTATGAGTGGTCCCCAAAAGTCCATTATGAATGGTCCCCAAAAGTCCAATATGAGTGGTCCCCCGAAAGTCCATTATGACATAGTAAAGGGGTTGTGGAGAAGAAATCCGCTCCGGAAGCCAATGGAGGGGTGGAACTTTCAGCACATTGCAGAGATTTCATCTGGTTGGCAAATGTGGGGAGGGGCTGTTGGGGCGCGGTGGTAAAAACCCTCTTCAGCCCCGGACAGCACTAAGCCCAGCTATGAACCTTAACTCCTTTTTTTTTTTTTTTACTAATCTTCCCGCTAGAATTGCCTCTTCTCTCCACAATAGACACATCATGGTATACACTGTAGGTTGAGGGATCCGAATTGCTTTTTTGTTAATGACAAAACACTGTCCAGGGTAAAATTCCCGGATCATCCTCCATAAGGACACAATTCCCTCCAAATTTTTTTGTTCCTTTTTCAATTTTCATATGTACTTGATTTAGTTTAAAGTCTGATACCCCTAAGATATTCAATATTTGGCTTTCGCTTTGCAGTACCCAAGATATTCATCATTTGGCCTATTACCGAACTAGTTGTAGTTTCCAATCCAAGAGCTTGGTTGGCATTGCTACCACTTAATAGGCTGGAGTGGAGGAAGGAATATGGGGGAGGGGGGGGGGGGGGAGAGGGGGGGGTTATTTTATGACGTAACGTTATAGTTATATGGATTGGGAGGAAAAAAAAAGTGTGCTATTTTAAGCACAGGTGAATGGACTGAACGTGTGAGCTGAGTGTGCAGCCTAACATAGCTGTCTTACTGACAGGTTAGATGCCTGACTGACAGTTTAGCTGCCTTACTGACAGGTTAGCTGCCTCACTGACAGGCTAGCTGCCTTACTGACAGGTTAGCTGCCTCACTGACAGGCTAGCTGCCTTACTGACAGGCTAGCTGTCTCACTGACAGGTAAGCTGCCTCACTGACAGGCTAGCTGCCTCACAGACAAGCTATCTGCCTCACTGACAGGTTAGCTGCCTCACTGACAGCCTAGATGCCTCACTGACAGGCTAGCTGCCTCACTGACAGGCTAACTGTCTCACTGACAAGCTATCTGCCTCACTGACAGGCTAGCTGCCTCACTGACAGGCTGGCTGTCTCACTGACAAGATATATGCTAAACCGATAGGCTATCTGCCTCACTGAAAGGCTAGCTGCCTCACTGACAGGCTAGCTGCCTCACTGACTGCTAGCTGCCTCACTGACAGGCTTGCTGCCTCAACGACAGGCTAGCTGCCTCACTGACAGGCTAGTTGCCTCACTGAAAGGCTAGCTGCCTCACTGACAGGCTAGATGCCTCGCCGACAGGCTAGCGTAAGTTCTATTTGCATGANAATGATGGTAGCGGGCAACAAATCTAATGATTGCAGCAGTCAACCCCCCTTAGCGATGATTCCCAACCCAACCTTAACCCCCCCCCCCCCCCCCCCCTTTTGCCCATGGGACGGACATCGTTAACCCCTTAATGGCCAGCTTTTAATGACAGTTTGTTGCCAGGCGGGATTACGGGCGCTATTCCTTCGGCTTTCGGGTTATCGATAAAGGAAGAGTTGACACACGAGACCGTTAAGGGTTAGCGTTAAAAAGAGCGGAAGTTGCGTCTTGGTGGGAAATGGTGCATAAAACAGCAGGAAGTCTACAAGCGTGACGCAGTTCCATGCTGCACACGTACGATCAACACATTTCGATGTGCAATTTTCTTTGAAAGAGACCGCTCTCTAACGAGTAAGCGATATGTCGTTATTAAAGCTTATTGTTTGATAACTTAAGGTTGAAGTCCGAGCATTATGTTATAGCAGCCCTGTGCTAGAACGTGTTTAGCATTATTTCGTAAATACCAATTAAAAACTTGACGACTTAAAGACAAATACTAAATATCACGATTTCGAAAAATTCAACAAACCAACACAAAATGCAATCAAAAGTAAGTTAGGTGAGTCACGTTAGTTGCATAACATTAGGCTTATCATATTAGGTATATTACAATAGATGTATCAGTAAGTTAATGTAGTTAGTCTGTTGAATACAAGTATTAAAAGGATGTGTACCCTGAAGCTTAAGGTCGAGAACCGTTCAATCTAAGAATGATTTTAATGTGACATCTATTTTCTGAAGAGTTTTTCTTTTCGTTGGCTATTCCTCTCCATTCTAATCTCTATTATCTTTTCTTTTCTCTTCTCCATTCTCTTCTCTATTCTCTTCTCTATTCTCTTCAATATTCTCTCCTGTATTCTCTTCTCTACTCTGCATCATGTTCCCAGAAGTCGTGCAGCAGATGTCCTCACTTCTCCTTCAATGACCACCATTAAAGCCTTTAAGCGCTTCACTGACTCTAACTGCAGATCTGACCTGTTCCAAATCTACCATACAGAAAGCGGGTAGGTAGGGACATTGTGTAGTGAGGACGCAGTTGTCTCCCTTCTGGTCAGCTGTTTCAAGTCGACACCAGGCTGTCTCATACAACCAAAACTATCGATGACATCCTGTATCGATTCCAGCCGATCTATTCAGGGGTTCTAACTTACGGGGAGGGGATGGGATGCTAGCATTCCCCCCCAAAAATATATATTTTAAACATTTCAAGGTTCACCCAATCAAATTTGTTCACTGAATTTAGTTTGACATCTGTTACATCATTGGAAATTCAAATGTGATATCATCACGTAAAAGCTAAAATTATAATCAGTTTAAACTCAGGAATAATACAGGCCTCTGAACCAGCGTGTCGTTCGGTAATCAGTCGTGTCGTAGAACACGTGTGCACGTCTGAAACAAAGCGTCTCATCTGACATGTCAAACATTCATCTTACTCGTAGTGAAACTAGGTCGCATTTTTTCATCCAATATTAAACCTATAATTTACAATCATAAGTCTGGAACTAACGCTAAGAACAGTGTTGTGATAAGAGAATGCGCAGGCGGCCATCTTTAAAGTTATAGCCACTCTTCTAAACCACTGAAACCTTGAGCACAGTGCATTACGGTATACCAAGGGGAAATCAACGGTGACGTGACCAGATCACTAATCATACTGAACTAAGCGAGCGGTTTATGCGTTGTGCTGCTAATCTTGACACTCAGTGGTACCACATTCTTTTGTGGGGCCGAGGTTATGCTCTTACGGCCCTGGCTTGACTCATCGGGTGGGCATTGCCATACATAAAATCCTTGCCACAGGTCTCCGTGCTCTGACCCTCAGACCTGTCTCCGTTCTCGGGGCAACCGATCAACAGGTGTTTGAGTAGCCAGGGGACAGAGTGGACAGTTTGGGTCCCTACGTCACGTGAGTCTAATCGGTAGACGTAACTGCCAGTCGCGCAGCGGTCAGTCTTCCTTTGCGTTACAAGGCTTTCTTCATGCCTTTTCAGTTTCACCAGGGGACGCTCTTGCTAGGTCGCGGCATGTTCTGGTACAGCTGTCGTCCTGTGTTGAATGCTGCCCAGGCTCTAGGCCACCCCTCTCGGATGTGTTCTGTTAGGAAAGCTTTGACTCCCAGCTGTCATGGGCTTACCGGGTAGGGGCCGCCGGGCCTCACTTATTTCCGCAAAGGTATCGGTCCTGTCATGGTGCATCACACAAACTAAGCTGTAGCGGATACGAAACCATTACAGAGCATTATAATTTGTTGTTAAACAAAATTGATCAACAAGGATATGTTATTACTTAAAATTGTTTTCTCTTCCGTCATCGATTGATTGATCATATGTATTTCTAAACATCGTTTTTTCAGATTGCTAAAAACGCGATTCAAATAGATTTCTTTTTTTTTTTAAAATAAGGTTGAGTTTGGGGATTGGGGGGGGGGTAGTTTCCCTTACATTAGAATCGTTCATCTAGTGTGGATCATTGTTGTATTGATTTTACCGCCATTTTTTACGGTTATTTCTAGGTTTTTTTTTTTTTTTTTAAAATAAGGTTTAGTTTGGGGATTGGGGGGGGGGGTAGTTTCCCTTACATTAGAATCGTTCATCTAGTGTGGATCATTGTTGTATTGATTTTACCGCCATTTTTGACGGTTATTTCTAGGTTTTTAAATGGAATATTACATTAGAAATTAGTCTTGTAGCATAATATACAGGATGGTCGGAGTAGCGTATTGTCTCAAATGTTCATATGATTTTGTAACCTTTAACTTGTGCCCAAGGACATGCTAAGTACGCACGCACACACACGCACACCCACAAATGTCGGTCTTGGGCGTCGTTTTCAACATAGAAATCAGAGGCACAATAGTGTCTTCCAAAAGTTTTTATGAACCAGCACAGTAGCGGAGTTTCCTTTCCATCATTCTCACTGAGTGTAGGAAAGGGCAGGGGGGATTTGATAGAGTGGTCACAGTCAATGCCCAGAGAAAGCCCCATAAATTCATTTTAATTGCACATGGTCTTCCCCAGCAAACTGGACTCACCTGCCGTGTTATTAATGACCTTCACGCGTCACGTCGGGTGTTCTGTGAAACGTTGTTGCCGGGAAGTGAACGAGGAGAACACGAGAGATGCTACTTAAGACACTGGCAGGAGCTTGTCATTATTAGAACATGGCTTCACAGGAACAGCGAAACGAATGGACGTTTTGTTAGTGTCAAGGTTAGGTTTAAAAAAAGTACAGTGGGATTTCGATGTGTTGAGAAGTTAGCGTGATCGGTAAGGAGATGCACAATGTGATCGCCTCTAACTGCGAGTGGCTAATGACAAGAGTGTTGAACTGCGTCACGGCTTCCAAATTAAGAAGACACAAACACTATAGCGTTAAGCTTTACTATAGATTACACAGGACTGTCCTGGACTGCTGTTGTTAATGATTCTAAACTCAACACTTATCACAGCTACAACATAACTTATCACAGCTACAACATAACTTATTACAGCTACAAAATAACGTATTAAACCAACTACATAACTGATCTCAGCTACAACATATACATTTAAACGGATTTAAAAATGACACGCGTATATATCAAGCAACCCCACAAAATCTCGCCACACTACGTCCCTGTCCTCCCAGTGTACTCATCAGCTACTTCTAGAAATGCGTTACATCGGTCACTTGACGAGTATAAGCAAAGTGCTTGGAGTTACAATGGCGATCTAAAGGACATCTGTTTCAGGGTCCTGGTCTAACAAATACATTTAGGTACAATTAGTGATACAAAGATTTGGGTGAAAAGACTCGAACTCACCCCCACCTCCAAACCGTTTTCCATCGTCAAGTAATAAAGTGATGTGTTACAAACAGTGGAGTATCAGGGTTAGTGCCGCAATGGTGTGGGGCGGTGGGTCAAGTTTTGTGTTGTCTTTTTTTGAGTGTGTCCAATCATCATGATACGTATCAGAATGATCGAGAGTTGGAAAAATGAAATTATTGAAATATTACTCACAGACCCGTTAGCAAACAGACTTTTAGACGTTCATTGATGACACAGACCTCATTCATTGACATGTTGCGACGTCCTCTTAAAGTTAATTCCATTAAAGAGGAGGGACTAGTGGGACTGGGAGATAAGAGGCACAAACAGATTCAAATGCATACAATTCCTTGACACTCTGGGTCGTGATGTAGTGAGACTCGTAGAAGAGGGTGCACCACAGAAAACCTAGAGGAAAGCGGCTCAAATAGAAACCAATGTTTATATGGATGGAGGATGGGGGTAAGGATCTCTAGCTGCTGGGAATCCAAGCATGGCAAAAAAGGCATCAGTTAGGTCTGAGGGAAGAGAGTGGTGAGGCAGACCAAAGCCCTACATGGGTTTTAGCGTGTCAGGGATGGATGGAAAGAAGTGGTGAGGCAGGCAAAAGCACCACATCAGGGGTCTCAAACTCAAATCATCCGGGGCCGCAGGAGGTAGAGTATTCCACAAAGAAGCGATAACATATTCAATTAAGTACAACTGTTATAATCTGCTCAACCTTAATTAATAACAGATAAAAGCATTAAAAGTTCTCAAGAACTAAGCTTCACTTCACTTTCTTCCTCCTACTCCTTGTTCCTAGAGACTTGGCAGAGCTTCTTCTTACACAGCTGAGAAACATTTGGCTTGGGCGAGGAAGCCACTGAGACTCACAGCATAGCTTGAAGATGCCCATCAGTACGTTCGGCCCTGAACTTTGACTTGTTAAATTTCCTAGTGAAAAAAAAAAGAGCTTTTCACACCGATAGGTCATCCTAAAGAAAGGCACATGATCCGCTTGAACAACCTGGAAATATCAGGGAAGGTCAAGGGCAATGCTCTCATAAGTTGGCCATTGTATGTTTTTCCATTCACCTCCCTGAACTTAGAATTAGACTGAAGATCAATCAGCCCCATTTGAGGCGGAAAAAAAGGGGTGGGGGCATCTTCCACATTAAAGGTGAAAGGGTCAGCAAAATGTTTAAAACTAGGTCTGTGTGTTTTGAAGTCTAAAATAATGTGATGGCTTTGCAATGGCATCAGTATACTTCCTGCTGCATGTTGAGTCCATAAGTACTTTGCATTTTGGGAAATGGCAGAGGTTTCTCTAAGAACCATAAAACAAGTGTTGTTCAGAATGCCCTGACATTGCCATAGGCAACACTGACAGCTGCCCCTGGTCTTGTAACTTCTTGTCGAATACATTCAGCTCCTGTGTAATGTCAACAAGAAAAGCCAAGTCCATGAGCCATTTGGGATCACTTAGTACAGGAACAACCACCCCATCTTTCTCCGTGAAGGCTTTAAATGCTAAAATGTGTTCAAACTGTAAGCAGGAGCAGGCAATATATATGAGTTATTGATGCGAAGGAAGATGCTACTGTAGGGAGAATGAGTTTTGATTTTTTTATTGCAGAAAGGCCTTTTTGACAAGCCCTATCTTGAAAGGGACCTAGCTGACTAGCTCGGAATTTCCCTGACTCGTAAACACTAGCGTCAATTTTAAAAGGATTCTTTGATACTGTGTCAGATTGCTACTATTTACACATTTATGCTTGAGCGTTATCCACTAACTGACTTTTTAAACCTTTCTCAAAACCTTACTTTGACCGCCATGTTTGTCTCATAAACCTTTCTCAAAACCTTACTTTGACCGCCATGTTTGTCTCATAAAATGACATTAAAAACAAACATTTAGTCTGAGTTTAAACGTTTTGTACCATTATGAACCCCGTCCACATCTAGACACACTTTGCACAAATCAGAATGACACCAGTCGCTGAGATTCGACTAAAACTATTGCGGAGGGTTACATTATACATAAGAGAATGGGGAAAACGCGCGGGCTGCATTAACACTAAACTTTGCTGTCATATAGCGGACCGCAAAATATCGTTTTGCGGGCCGCAAATGGCCCTCGGGCCGAGAGTTTGAGACCCCTGCCCTACATGAACTGTAGCGTCTCAGGGATGGATGGACGTTCAAAGGGAGGCTTTTTCGAAATGAAGAATAATAGTTATTATTTTATTTGTGGCCAATACATTTGTTTGTTTTTTTTTAGTTTGTCAACTTTGTACATACTTTGGTCCCTCAGTTGTCCGTGGAAAGTATAGGAGTAATTAGTGCAAAAAGAAAAGAAAATGGCGTCTTTTCAAATCCGATTTTCTTTCCTGTAATCCTCTGACCTTGCACCTTCCCAATTAGCACTTCGTCCTGGTAAAAACCCAGCACTGTGGAGCATTTCTCCTGAACGACTTCATACATTTAATTGCCACCGGCATCCTCTTCATGAGATGGCCCAATGTCTTAGTAAATGTACGTCGTCAGCATGCTACTCACTTAATGAAGCACAAAAGCACGCTCTTAAATAAACACATACCAAATACCCAGCTTAATTGACACATCCCCAAAACCCCATGAATTAACCCGTCCCCATCCACCTCCTAATTTAACACATCAACAACACCCACATCAATGAACCCCAACCTTACCCTCCCCCAGAAATTCTCGGCCACCCTCAACCTTGGGGCACCAACACCTTGTTCATTTAATGACTACCTCAACACCAATCCCGACCCCCTGTATCTAAAGATGGTGAAAACATGATGACAGGACGCCAATCTACTAGCCAGTCACATTAGGTAAACCTGCAGTCCGGATCAATGTCTTGACACTTTCCACGCACTCTCGTCACCCCAACCTCCTCCTCCCCCCACCCAGGGTCGCAACTTTCTACTCCACACATTTACACCGTCTGCTCCTACCAATCAGAACTGTTGCAAACATACAAGTATTCCCGGCTCACCAGCCATCAGTGTCGCTGATTTGACACACTATCTCTCTCTCTGGGAGTATTCTTATAAACCTTGATCAGATATTGTTTCATCTAAAACAATTCCTTGCATTCATAGAAACATTTGTCATAAAAGTGGGGGGAGGAGGGGAGGTTGATCCGTGGAAGAGCCAGTGTGACAGTTATTGGGGAGACAACCTGCAATGTATCAAATGAGTCGCTCTTATTGGTTTCACGTTGTCGTTTTATGACTGAGGTGATTGAGATGAAAGGAACTGATAGCATTCTTCTCACATCTGCAAGGTGTCAAGTAGGGCATGAGTGTGTTCTGGAGTAGGAAATTAGTGGGTCCTAGAATATGACATGAGTGTGTCCTGGAGTAGGACATGAGTGTGTCCTGGAGTAAGACATGAGTGTGTCCTGGAGTAGGACATGAGTGTGTCCTGGAGTAGGACATGTGTGTGTGTCCTGGATTATGACATGAGTGTGTCCTGGAATAGGACACGAGTGTGTCCTGGAGTAGGACATGAATGTGTCCTGAAGTAGGACATGAGTGTGTCCTGGAGTAGGATATGAGTGTGTCCTGTAGTAGGGCATGAGTATGTCCTGGAGTAGGGCATGAGTGTGTCCTGGAGTAGGACAGCGCAAACTATTCCAGGGACATTAACTCTTTTCAGTGTTCTTCAAGTACAAACTCATTTTTTTTTTAAATGACAGGACAGGGATGGTTAGACTGGGAGGACAGTGATGGTTAGACTGGGAGAACAGGGGTGGTTAGACTGGGAGGACAGGGGTGGTTAGACTGGGAGGACAGGGATGGTTAGACTGGGAGGACAGGGGTGGTTAGACTGGGAGGACAGTGATGGTTAGACTGGGAGAACAGGGGTGGTTAGACTGGGAGAACAGGGGTGGTTAGACTGGGAGGACAGTGATTGTTAGACTGGGAGAACAGGGGTGGTTAGACTGGGAGAGCAGGGGTGGTTAGACTGGGAGGACAGGGATGGTAAGACTGGGAGAACAGGGATGGTTAGACTGGTAGGACAGGGATGGTTAGACTGGGAGGACAGGGGTGGTTAGACTGGGAGAACAGGGGTGGTTAGAGTGGGAAAAAAGGGGTGGTTAGACTGGGAGGACAGGGATGGTTAGACTGGGAGAACAGGGGTGGTTAGATTGAGAGAGCAGGGGTGGTTAGAGTGGGAGGACAGGGATGGTTAGACTGGGAGAAAAGGGGTGGTTAGAGTGGGAGAACAGTGATGGTTAGACTGGGAGAACAGGGGTGGTTAGACTGGGAGGACAGGGGTGGTTAGACTGGGAGGACAGGGATGGTTAGACTGGGAGGACAGGGATGGTTAGACTGGGAGGACAGGGATGGTTAGACTGGGAGGACAGGGATGGTTAGTCTGGGAGGGCAGGGGTGGTTAGACTGGGAGGGTAGGGGTGGTTAGACTGGGAGGACAGGGGTGGTTAGACTGGGAGGACAGGGATGGTTAGACTGGGAGGACAGGGGTGGTTAGACTGGGAGGACATGGGTGGTTAGACTGGGAGGACAGGGATGGTTAGACTGGGAGGACAGGGGTGGTTAGAGTGGGAGGACAGGGGTTGTTAGACTGGGAGGAGAGGGGTGGTTAGAATGGGAGGACAGGGATGGTTAGATTGGGGGGACAAGGATGGTTAGACTGGGAGGACAGGGATGGTTAGACTGGGAGGACAGGGATGGTTAGACTGGGAGATCAGGGGTGGTTAGAGTGGGAGGACAGGGATGGTTAGATTGGGGGGACAAGGATGGTTAAACTGGGAGGACAGGGGTGTTTAGAGTGGGAGGACAGGGGTGTTAGAGTGGGAGGACAGGGATGGTTAGACTGGGAGGACAGGGTGGTTAGGGTGGGAGGACAGGGGTGGTTGTAACACATCTACTCTGACATGGCGTGGGAGCTTATTTCTTATGCTGTGGGTTATGTCAGTAGTATGGTTACTTATGTTGATATTTCAGGATGCCGACTAAGGCTTCTTCATTCTTCCACTTATAATCCGGGCACGCAAATAAGAATACTGAATCCTGGTTAAACTTACAGTACTTTATTGAACACACTTTATATTGATAATATTAATAAATAATCCTTGCATGAATGTAATTTCACATATATATCTATAGTATTCCATCATTAAGAAAGACACGTCCTCACACTAAACTGTCAACTGTCTAATCACACAGCTCTCACGCTACTGTTCTCTACTGCTCTGCGCTCAGCTCTCCCTATCTCAGTCAACTCATACTTTATTACCAGCAAAGCGTGGAAAACAACCGCTCTGACAAAAACATAATTTTACTCTCCAAAAACGTGGAGTTCACATTGCATCTCAAAATACATGGTCAACACAATTCACTGTTCACTCATGCTACCTCTCTGTTTTCATGTGAAAACATAGTCCGTTACAGTGGTTAGAGTGGAAGGACAGGGATGGTTAGACTGGGAGGACAGGGATGGTTAGACTGGGAGGACAGGGGTGGTTAGAGTGGGAGGACAGGGGTGGTTAGAGTGGGAGGACAGGGGTGGTTAGAGTGGGAGGACAGGGGTGGTTAGAGTGGGTGGACAGGGATGGTTAGAGTGGGTGGACAGGGATGGTTAGAGTTGGAGGACAGGGGTGGTTAGAGTGGGATCCCGTGATTTTTTCAAGAGTGTCTGCTAATTTTTAAAAATTAAAATCCATGGTTCTGACAACTTGACCATTTTAACTGCATGCAGATCCTTACTTTTAAATTAGTGAAAGTTTCCCACTAAAATGTATATGTAATTAAATCCCTCTATAAACCAGAAGTGTACACAAATCGTAAGTGTACCGGTACAGAGGAACCAATAACGCCCCATCAACCAAAGAAACAAAATAGGGAAACACCTGTATGATGAGTTTTATACCGATACTACTGGTTACAAATGGGGAACCACTCGTCCGAAACTAACGAAGTTACGTCATTTTATTATTTTTTTGTTCCGCAATGAGGTTTTTTTTTTTTGTATTTTTGTTTTGCATGACANNNNGGGGGGTGGAGGGTGGGTGGGTTGGGAGAGACTTAACTCGCGCTAACCTGTCAAGGGGCTGGTAGGAGATTATTATAGAGGAAATTTCCCAGTACTGGTTTATAGAAACACACAATTGAGCGCCACTAAATAAAAATTATTTTCAAAATATAACAGCTGCAAATCGAGAGGCTTTCGTGATCTGAAAGCACATTCTAAAATGAGAGCTTTCTATATTCCAAACAAAAGTTAACATTCTAAGATGAGAGCTATTCATTCTTAGCAAAAATTAACATAAAAAAAGGTTTACTCTCTAACCCCCTTAGAACTAATTTCAATCATACTTTGTAACATCTTGTAAAATAACTAATTAAAAAATCCCTTAAGGACAGTGGACATTCTATCCGTATATGTATTATTGTCGAACATCCCCCTCTCCCGTGTTACCACCATTTTAAGCCATCCCCCACCCCCCTTCGACCCCAAAATGGGGTCAATCTATTAAGTGCCCACTGGATCATTTTTCCTCGTATTTTGACACGCGCTGTTTGTAACAAGATGTTACAAGAAACCCAAGTCAGCCGTGACGGATGTTAGGAGGGTATTGTTTCTACTTCTGTCAGTACCATTGACAAGTAGGCCAATAGAGGTGGCCTCCAGGGCGGCCCCGGGGGGGGGGGGGGGGGGGGCACTCACTCTTGCAAGTTCTGAAGACATCTTTAGGCATAGTGTGTTGTTAGACAAGTGACCCAAGAATTAACTTAGACGTCACGTGATATCCAACGAGGCAGAGATCAGAAAATTGTCTGGCACGAGTCGACATGGGGGTTGGGGTTGGATGGAGTCAATTGAGAGATTCAAAACATTCAAGATTTTATTCAAACACTCAGAGGCGTCTTTCAATTTACGAGATGAATGAAATGGGGGAAAAAGAGGGGGGGGACAATTATGGAGGGGACTCGGGTAGGGGCAGTGGGAGGTTTAAACATGTAAGTCCAACAATAATACAGTAGAAACAGGAAAGTCCGTCTAATGCTTAGTTATGCCTACGATTATTCGTACTGGTATTGTTAGGACACGGAGTCGTACACAAATACATTTGACAAAAATAGCTCATTTTTAGGATAAACATTTGTTTTTAAAAATACAGCAGTCAATTATATTGGCGCCAGTGGTCTCATACCACGTTAGTGGCCCCATACTTTTGTTAGTTGTCATATACTTTTGCTAGTGGTCTCATACCACGTTAGTGGTCCCATACTTTTGTTAGTTGTCATATACTTTTGCTAGTGGTCTCATACCACGTTAGTGGTCCCATACTTTTGTTAGTTGTCATATACTTTTGCTAGTGGTCACATACTTTTGCTAGTGGTCATACTTTTGCATGTGGTCACATACGATTGCTAGAGGTCACATACTTTTGCCAGTGGTCACATAATTTTGTTAGTGGTCATATTCTTTTCGCTTGTGGCCACATACTTTTCGTATGCCGCTTAGACCTGACTACGGTGACATATATTTTTGCAACGAAGAAACCACAGAACTTTCCAACACATTAAGGAAAGGACCTTCTCGAAATGTATGAGAACCGCTGGTTTATTTCTATTTGATTTATTTCAAAGCGCAATATTGAACTCTACTCCCCCCCCTTTTTTTTTTTTTACAATTCCTTGCTATGGGTATAAATAAATATGGGATGAACCTGATAGTGTTGTATACTAGAGGTACAATTTGTGAGGCGTGTGGCAAGCCGTGAGGCACGTGGGGGTGTGTGGGGGCACACGTGAGCACCTGTTGGAGACCCAGCCCTCTACTCTTTCGTCATAGGTGAGTAGACATCAAAGGTGACGTAACGCGGTCTAGCCATTGGTCGCGGCTCGTTACCATGACAATAAAAACTAGAGAGTCTAAACGCCTGTTGTAATTAGACGGTCTTGTAACGTGTTCCCGGTGCAACTAATTAAAAGCAAGCGTTGAGCAGGTGCGGGGCTAGGTGCCCCCCCCCTACCCCACTGGCTGTAATCCATATTTACGTCCATCTGATAGAAGACCTCCAAGGCTTAAAACGACACAGAGACTGCTCTTGTTGTCTAATTACCGGAGGCTAACATAAAAACGATCAGGCAATCCAGTGCGGACACTCAAGTGGGATTTTAGAAATTAAGGCAATGGTGACATGTAAATGAATAAGCTGCAGGTGTGGGTACCCCATGGCTACGGGTTGGATCAGCCTACGGATTTGGGGTCACTTATTCCTTTGGAGTTGTATACTGGGGTTGGTAACATATGGCTCCGGGTAAACACTGGGTCTGGGTTGTCTCTAGGTCTAGGTAAACACTGGGTCAGGGTTGTCTCTAGGTCTAGGTAAACACTGGGTCTGGATTGTCTCTAGTTCTAGGTAAACACTGGGTCTGGGTTGTCTCTAAGTCTAGGTAAACACTGGGTCTGGGTTGTCTCTAGGTCTAGGTAAACACTGGGTCTGGGTTGTCTCTAGGTCTAGGTAAACACTGGGTCTGGGTTGTCTCTAGGTCTAGATTAACACTGGGTCTGGGTTGTCTCTAGGTCTAGGTAAACACTGGGTCTGGGTTGTCTCTAGGTCTAGGTAAACACTGGGTCTGGGTTGTCTCTAGGTCTAGGTAACCACTGAGTTTCGGATGACTCGGTTAACTCTGGGCTTGTTTTACCTTAGTGTTTGGGTTATTGATTCCTTTGGTTGACCTACGAGCTTAGCTTACTTTGGCGTTTGGTTGACCTACGAGCTTAGCTTACTTTGGAGTTTGGTTGACCTACGAGATTATCTTACTTTGGCGTTTGGTTGACTTACGAGCTTAGCTTACTTTGGCGTTTGGTTGACCTACGAGCTTAGCTTGGCGTTTGGTTGACCTACGGGCTTAGCTTACTTTGGCGTTTGGTTGACCCACGAGCTTAGCTTGGCGTTTGGTTGACCTTCGAGCTTAGCTTACTTTGGCGTTTGGTTTTTTACACCGTTTCGGATTACGCTCTAGAGAAAATGAAGAATGGCAACGTGTTACCAAAGAGGCGGAGTGACCAATGATATCAGAGCATTTAAGATTGGACATCATTGGTGTGTCTGATGTGTCTGATGTGTATGATGTGAAATTGACCGCCCTTAAGGGTATGTTACCCTTGGTTATCGATAAACGATTTATCCCATTAGGAAACCGTACGCTCATGATTGTCTTTAATGTCCTGGAACTACCGTGAGACAGGTTGAAGTGGACTTGTGATTCGTCCAGTATCCTCCTTGAACCCGGCCCCTCCCTAACTCCACATGTTTTATATTAATACTATTGAGTGAAGAAAGGCAGTCATGCGTGTCGTGTGAACTCGGCAAAATTTGTTTTTAGGGGGAGGCGGCTATTATATTAATTATTTAAGAGCCACAGGTATTGTGTAGGCCCGTCTGTAGGCCCATCTGTAGGTCTATTGTTTAAAGGCCGGCATATATTCTAGGAAATGAGAAGGTAACTATTTTGTGTAAAGATTGGACTCACAAGACATTTTCTCAAAATACCCGGAACCGGTGTACACAAACTGCACTCGGTTAAGGCCTAGTCATATATAAAATCCAGGTACGTAAGTCATATCTAACATCCAGGTACGTAAGTCATATCTAACATCCAGGTACGTAAGTCATATCTAACATCCTGGTACGTAAGTCATATCTAACATCCTGGTACGTAAGTCATATCTAACATCCAGGTACGTAAGTCATATCTAACATCCAGGTACGTAAGTCATATATAACATCCAGGTACGTAAGTCATATATAACATCCAGGTACGTAAGTCATATATAACATACATGTACGTAAGTCATATCTAACATCCAGGTACGTAAGTCATATCTAACATCCAGGTACGCAAGTCATATCTAACATCCAGGTACGTAAGTCATATATACCATCCAGGTACGTAAGTCATATCTAACATCCAGGTACGTAAGTCATATCTAACATCCAGGTACGTAAGTCATATATAACATCCAGATACGTAAGTCATATATAACATCCAGGTACGTAAGTCGTATCTAACATCCAGGTACGTAAGTCATATATAAAATCCAGGTACGTAAGTCATATCTAACATCCAGGTACGTAAGTCATATCTAACATCCAGGTACATAAGTCATATATAACATCCAGGTACGTAAGTCATATCTAACATCCAGGTACGTAAGTCATATCTAACATCCAGGTACGTAAGTCATATCTATCATCCAGGTACGTAAGTCGTATCTAACATCTAGGTACGTAAGTCATATCTAACATCCAGGTACGTAAGTCATGTATACCATCCAGGTACGTAAGTCATATCTAACATACAGGTACGTAAGTCATATATAACATCCAGGTACGTAAGTCATATATACCATCCAGGTACGTAAGTCATATCTAACATACAGGTACGTAAGTCATATATAACATCCAGGTACGTAAGTCATATATAACATCCATGTACGTAAGTCATATCTAACATCCAGGTACGTAAGTCATATCTAACATCCAGGTACGTAAGTCATATCTAACATACAGGTACGTAAGTCATATCTAACATCCAGGTACGTAAGTCATATATAACATCCAGGTACATAAGTCATATCTAACATCCAGGTACGTAAGTCATATCTAACATACAGGTACGTAAGTCATATCTAACATTCAGGTACGTAAGTCATATCTAACATCCATGTACGTAAGTCATATCTAACATCCAGGTACGTAAGTCATATCTAACATACAGGTACGTAAGTCATATCTAACATCCAGGTACGTAAGTCATATATAACATCCAGGTACGTAAGTCATATATAACATCCAGGTACGTAAGTCATATCTAACATCCAGGTACGTAAGTCATATCTAACATACAGGTACGTAAGTCATATCTAACATCCAGGTACGTAAGTCATATATAACATCCAGGTACGTAAGTCATATATAACATCCA
>CAXITT010000015.1:1808210-1826826 GCA_964033795.1 Lymnaea stagnalis | reverse complement strand
GCGGAAAAATATTTGTTTTTTCTTCTCCCTACTGGCCATTGGTTGAGCTTTCCCTTGTTGACAAATCAAGACCCGCCCAAATGAGCGGCTAATGGCGTTGACCTCTGGCTTCAGATACCGCCAAGTCTCTCCCCCCCCCCCAAACACTTTTTTTTTTCTCTAACGTCGCCAGCATGTCTTCCATGCTCACGCGGCCGAGGTTTAGCGAGCGCTACGAGCCGTTAACGAACCATGTATAACACCATTGGGCTGTGGAAATAAACGGAATCTTTGACTTATTGTTTTGCTCGGCAGGTGGCCAAGCACGGTAAAGACCAAGAGAAATTATTATTTCATTTCTTTCTTTCAATGCCCGCCGTAAAAAAGGTTGGGTTACCAACTGTGTCAATAGTTTTGTGGGGAGGTGAGTAGCCCGCGCGTTAACCCCCCCCCCCCCCCCCTTTCAGTAAGTAAGTTTACAGCGAAAGGCAGGTTGAACAGGGGCAATGCAGACAACAGGCGTCTCTAGGGGGCTACCGGGTTTCGGTGTAGGATGTGGGGGATATGCATTCGTTACGTGGATAACTATTTCTTAAGCTGCGGACACGCGACGACGCCCTCATTTCTCCAAACTTGTTGAAGTTGTGGACACACTCTCAGTCCTCGAAACTATCCACCAATGGAGGACCTGCCCTCACGAATAACGATATGTTCTGAAACTACGAGGACGGCCATCAGGAAATGTTCTTTAAGCCTGAACAAGCCGCCAGTTTGCCACATACTTCTAAGCAACTCGGTGGGAAAAAACGGCTTTGTATCAAAATGTTACGTATGGTGAGTATGTGTTGAAGAAATAAACATTGGAATGAGCTGTGTTTCTGTCAAACAATTTGTTCCTGGTGGGGACATTTCACATTTCTGTGTAGGCAGGGTGTGCCAGGGGTGAAGAAAGTGGGGACGAATTGGCGGTCCATCACCGAGGGGGGGGGGAGGAGGGGTTCCTTTTTGTTTTCTTTTTATGACGGGTAACGTTTTCTGCCTCCTACAGTGTTTTCATCTTGGAAGGTGGTGGGAAAATCATTGTCAACTCCAGCACGGCCCGAAGACTAGCTACGTAACTGAGCACAGCATCTAGCAGCTCCAACATTAGGCACAACTGCGACCAACTCCGCTATAACTCAGCACATTATGCTCAACATAAACTAAGTTCATTCCCCTTGTGGCGCCCCTGAGGGTATGCTTTTGGCCCAAGCTAGGTTTCATCAAATGTGTCTACACAACATTCGAGCGTAGCGCTATTTCAATGGTTCCGCTATTACACTAGAGTCTAGTTTCATTGGTTCCGCTATAACACTAGTTTCAATGGTTCCGCTATTACACTTGTTTCACTCGTTAATAGTGATCCTTAATACTCATCTCTTTTCAAATCAAAAAGACAATTAAGTAGCTTAATATCTATATATATATGTATATATTCCAATGATATTTATACACATTTTCAACGCGTGAGGGGCAGTTCCGGGACCACTGTCCCCCATTGCTATCCGCCACAGAGATGCCTGAAAGAAACAGTATCAATGAGACAAGACGTTGCTAATACAGACAGTCCCCTAACAGGACACTGCTGGTACAGACAGTCCCCTAACAAGAAATTGCTGATACAGACAGTCATGTCAATCAATCAATCGTTTTCTCTATTTATTAGCAACCTACCTAGTTTTACTTAATATTCTTATTCTCCAACAACATTTCCGCAGTTTTTATCAAATAGTCTGTCTGCCGACATCATTACAGCTTTTTTTTTTGTATCACTAGTCTGTCTCCTGACATCATTGCCGCCCTTTTTATTAAAGAGTCTGTCTCCCGACATCAGTACCGCACTTTTTACTAAATAGTCTGTCTCCCGACAATAATACAGCACCTTTTATTAAAGAGTCTGTCTCCCGACAATAATACAGCACCTTTTATTAAAAAGTCTGTCTCCCGACAATAATACAGCACCTTTTATTAAAGAGTCTGTCTCCCGACAATAATACAGCACCTTTTATTAAAGAGTCTGTCTCCCGACAACAATACAGCACCTTTTATTAAAGAGTCTGTCTCCCGACAATAATACAGCACCTTTTATTAAAGAGTCTATCTCCCGACAATAATACGGCACCTTTTATTAAAGAGTCTGTCTCCCGACAATAATACGGCACCTTTTATCAAAGAGTCTGTCTCCCGACAATAATACAGCACCTTTTATTAAAGAGTCTGTCTCCCGACAATAATACATTACCTTTTATTAAAGAGTCTGTCTCCCGACAATAATACAGCACCTTTTATTAAAGAGTCTGTCTCCCGACAATAATACAGCACCTTTTATCAAAGAGTCTAACTAGTTTACCTCCCACACGATTCATCAAAAATTCCGTGTCCCCACATCATCATCACCAGTTTCCCCTCACATCATCATCACCAGTTTCCCCTCACATCATCATCACCAGTTTCCCCTCACACCATCATCACCAGTTTCCCCCCACATCATCATCACCAGTTTCCCCTCACATCATTACCCCGACATCTCAACACGATAATCCTAATCGCTCTAAACAGCCTCTCGAATAGTGAAACGAAATCTTGAAAATAGTAGCTGGAACTTGGCTTGTCCCGTTCTCTTTAATTACCGCTAGCAGATTGGAAAACTTTAAATAGCGGTGAAGAGAACGAAAAACATCCCAGTGTTGTTTTTTTGACGGATGTTGGTGCTCCAGAGCACTACGGCGTTTGGGAAGATGCTCACTTATGTCAAAACAAAAATGTTGGGGGTGGAAAAGTAAATGCGATCTGCCGGTAACGCACTTAACCAGAAGAATTATGGGGTTATGGTTCTTTGAAACAACAATCTCACTGGAGGTATCGGGAAAAAGGTGTGGGGTGGGGGGGCGCTTACCGGAGTAAGATGTTATTGGTCTGACTAAATGTCTGGTAATGTAACAATGGTGTTGGTCTCACTAATGTAACCTGGTGTTGGTCTCACTAATGTAACCTGGTGTTGGTCTCACTAATGTAACCTGATGTTGGTCTCACTAATGTAACCTGGTGTTGGTCTCACTAATGTAACCTGGTGTTGGTCTCACTAATATAACCTGGTGTTGGTCTCACTAATGTAACATGATGTTGGTCTCACTAATGTAACCTGGTGTTGGTGTCACTAAGTAATCTGATGTTGCTCTCACTATGTAACCTGGTGTTGGTCTCACTAATGTAACCTGGTGTTGGTCTCACTAATGTAACCTAGTGTTGGTCTCACTAAGTAATCTGGTGTTGCTCTCACTAATGTAACCTGGTGTTGGTCTCACTAATATAACCTGGTTTTGTTCTCACTAATGTAACCTGGTGTTGGTCTCACTAATGTAACCTGGTTTTGTTCTCACTAATGTAACAAAGTGTTGGTCTCGCTAATGTAACCTGGTGTTGGTCTCACTAATGTACCCTGATGTTGGTCTCACTAATGTAACCTGGTGTTTTTCCCATTAATGTAAGCTGGCGTCAGTCTCACTAATGTAACCTGGTGTTTGTAACACTAAAGTAAGCTGGTGTTGGTCTCACTAATGTAATATGGTGTTTGTTGCACTAATGTAATCTGGTATTTGTCCCACTAATGTGAGCTGGTGTTTGTCCCACTAATGTAAGCTGGTGTTGGTTTCACTAATGTAATCTGGTGTTTGTCCAACTAATGTAAGCTGGTGTTGGTTTCACTCATGTAATCTGGTGTTTGTCCAACTAATGTAAGCTAGTTTTTGTACGAGAGAGATGTTTTGGACAAAGACGGCGGAGATCTACCCTTATAAGGCACAAGCTATTTCAGCAAGGCACAAGCTAATTCAGCAAGGCACCAATGACTGTCTGACCCTCAGATACCAGGACATGATTGTCCACCAATGACTGTCTGACCATCAGATACCAGGACATGATTGTCCACCATTGCCTGTCTGACCCTCAGATACCAGGACATGATTGTCCACCAATGCCTGTCTGACCCTCAGATACCAGGACATGATTGTCCACCAATGCCTGTCTGACCCTCAGATACCAGGACATGATTGTCCACCAATGCCTGTCTGACCCTCAGATACCAGGACATGATTGTCCACCAATGCCTGTCTGACCCTCAGATACCAGGACATGATTGTCCACCAATGCCTGTCTGACCCTCAGATACCAGGACATGATTGTCCACCAATGACTGTCTGACCCTCAGATACCAGGACATGATTGTCCACCAATGACTGTCTGACCATCAGATACCAGGACATGATTGTCCACCAATGCCTGTCTGACCCTTAGATACCAGGACATGATTGTCCACCAATGCCTGTCTGACCCTTAGATACCAGGACATGATTGTCCACCAATGCCTGTCTGATCCTCAGATACCAGGACATGATTGTCCACCAATGCCTGTCTGATACTCAGATACCAGGAAATGATTGTCCACCAATGCCTGTCTGACCCTTAGATACCAGGACATGATTGTCCACCAATGCCTGTCTGACCCTTAGATACCAGGACATGATTGTCCACCAATGCCTGTCTGACCCTTAGATACCAGGACATGATTGTCCACCAATGCCTGTCTGACCCTCAGATACCAGGACATGATTGTCCACCAATGCCTGTCTGACCCTCAGATACCAGGACATGATTGTCCACCAATGCCTGTCTGACCCTCAGATACCAGGACATGATTGTCCACCAATGCCTGTCTGACCCTCAGATACCAGGACATGATTGTCCACCAATGCCTGTCTGACCCTCAGATACCAGGACATGATTGTCCACCAATGCCTGTCTGACCCTCAGATACCAGGACATGATTGTCCACCAATGCCTGTCTGACCCTCAGATACCAGGACATGATTGTCCACCAATGCCTGTCTGACCCTCAGATACCAGGACATGATTGTCCACCAATGCCTGTCTGACCCTCAGATACCAGGACATGATTGTCCACCAATGCCTGTCTGACCCTCAGATACCAGGACATGATTGTCCACCAATGCCTGTCTGACCCTCAGATACCAGGACATGATTGTCCACCAATGCCTGTCTGACCCTCAGATACCAGGACATGATTGTCCACCAATGCCTGTCTGACCCTCAGATACCAGGACATGATTGTCCACCAATGCCTGTCTGACCCTCAGATACCAGGACATGATTGTCCACCAATGCCTGTCTGACCCTCAGATACCAGGACATGATTGTCCACCAATGCCTGTCTGACCCTCAGATACCAGGACATGATTGTCCACCAATGCCTGTCTGACCCTCAGATACCAGGACATGATTGTCCACCAATGCCTGTCTGACCCTCAGATACCAGGACATGATTGTCCACCAATGCCTGTCTGACCAGGGACAGGGTCGCCATGTGTGTCCTTTCCTTTTAACAAAAAAAAACAAAACAAAAAAGGGACGTAAATGATTGGTGGATTGGTTTCAAATAATAATGTAGTAAATGCAAGGTCAAGGCTACTTTTAATCAGGCTGCAGCAATCCACGTGGTCACGCAGTTTTT
Source organism: Lymnaea stagnalis (assembly GCA_964033795.1). Taxonomy (NCBI): domain Eukaryota; kingdom Metazoa; phylum Mollusca; class Gastropoda; family Lymnaeidae; genus Lymnaea; species Lymnaea stagnalis. Next base: position 1,821,281 of record CAXITT010000015.1, on the reverse strand, counting down.
TTTTTTTCATTTTATTTTACGATGTGTGAAACTGGACTATTAGGGTGAATAGAACTGTGGTTATTTGTTCTACAGTCTGGACTATGAGGTTGAATTGGACTGTGGTTATTTGTTCTACAGTCTGGACTATGAGGATGAATAGAACTGTGGTTATTTGTTCTGCAGTCTGGACTATGAGGGTGAATTGGACTGTGGTTATTTGTTCTACAGTCTGGACTATGAGGTTGAATTGGACTGTGGTTATTTGTTCTACAGTCTGGACTATGAGGGTGAATTGGACTGTGGTTATTTGTTCCACAGTCTGGACTATGAGGTTGAATAGGACTGTGGTTATTTGTTCTGCAGTCTGGACTATGAGGGTGAATTGAACTGTGCTTATCTGTTCTACAGTTGACTTTAACTTTTGACCTATGGGAGGTACTGGTAAAATCGGGTCATTTCTGGAAAATAATTGTATGTTGGGATAAATTTGGACATTTCTTGGTAAATAATTGTATGTTCGGATAAATTTGGACATTTCTGGGTAAATACGGATAAATTATAATAAATATGGATATTCGAATAAACACGGGTAAATTCTGATCCATATGGATATGTCCAAGTATATACGAGTATGTTTGGGTGTATGTGTTTAGTATTAAGGTGTGTAACCATAAATAACCCTTCAAAAATTGAATCTCCAGACAGATTCCTGTTTCCAAGATAGAAATATCGTCATTACTCCTCTCTTTCCCCGCCTCACACACATATTCTACGCCCTCCCCCCCCCCCTTTTTTCCCCCATGATTAACAAACCCTGCCAAAAAAAAGAAAAGGAAAAAAAAAAAAAAATTTAAAAAAAAAAAAAAGGAAAAAAAAAAAGAAAGGAGGCAGAGAAAAAAAGAAACGAAAGATTCGAATACAACCACTTTAGCACCTGGGCTCAACAAGAAAATCAGTTTTCAAGATTGTCTAAAGCGACGTCAAGAAATGCTGGAAGGCGGCTGTAATGATTTTAAGTTGTTAGGAGGAGGCCTTGAATGCCTGGCACTGTTTTGTCTGGGGTGTACAGCAGTTGCCGTTAGGTAGAAATTGTGGTACAACAGTCACCGTCAGTTAGTGGCCGTTAGGTAGAAATTGTGGTACAGCAGTCACGGTTAGTTAGTTGCCGTTAGGTAGAAATTGTGGTACAGCAGTCACGGTTAGTTAGTTGCCGTTAGGTAGAAATTGTGGTACAACAGTCACGGTCAGTTAGTTGCCGTTAGGTAGAAATTGTGGTACAACAGTCACCGTCAGTTAGTTGCCGTTAGGTAGAAATTGTGGTACAGCAGTCACGGTTAGTTAGTTGCCGTTAGGTAGAAATTGTGGTACAGCAGTCACGGTTAGTTAGTTGCCGTTAGGTAGAAATTGTGGTACAGCAGTCACGGTTAGTTAGTTGCCGTTAGGTAGAAATTGTGGTACAGCAGTCACGGTTAGTTAGTTGCCGTTAGGTAGAAATTGTGGTACAGCAGTCACGGTTAGTTAGTTGCCGTTAGGTAGAAATTGTGGCACAGCAGTCACGGTTAGTTAGTTGCCGTTAGGTAGAAATTGTGGTACAACAGTCACGGTTAGTTAGTTGCCGTTAGGTGGAAATTGTGGTACAGCAGTCACGGTTAGTTAGTTGCCGTAAGGTAGAAATTGTGGTACAACAGTCACGGTTAGTTAGTTGCCGTTAGGTAGAAATTGTGGTACAGCAGTCACGGTTAGTTAGTTGCCGTTAGGTAGAAATTGTGGCACAGCCGTCACGGTTAGTTAGTTGCCGTTAGGTAGAAATTGTGGTACAGCAGTCACGGTTAGTTAGTTGCCGTTAGGTAGAAATTGTGGTACAGCAGTCACGGTTAGTTAGTTGCCGTTAGGTAGAAATTGTGGTACAGCAGTCACGGTTAGTTAGTTGCCGTTAGGTAGAAATTGTGGTACAACAGTCACCGTCAGTTAGTTGCCGTTAGGTAGAAATTGTGGTACAACAGTCACAGTTATTTAGAAATTGTAGTACAGCAGTGACGGTTAGTTAGTTGCCGTTAGGTAGAAATTGTGGTACAGCAGTCACGGTTAGTTAGTTGCCGTTAGGTAGAAATCGTGGTACAACAGTCACAGTTATTTAGAAATTGTAGTACAGCAGTGACGGTTAGTTAGTTGCCGTTAGGTAGAAATTGTGGTACAGCAGTCACGGTTAGTTAGTTGCCGTTAGGTAGAAATTGTGGTACAACAGTCACGGTTAGTTAGTTGCCGTTAGGTAGAAATTGTGGTACAGCAGTCACGGTTAGTTAGTTGCCGATAGGTAGAAATTGTGGTACAACAGTCACAGTTATTTAGAAATTGTGGTACAGCAGTCACAGTTAGTTACTAATTGGTGTGCTTTGACAACAGTAAATGTTAGGTAAATAATTTTTATACAAGAGTTACTGTCAGATAGAAATTCTTTTAGGTTGCCACTGGTAGTTGCTGGTTGAAGAGATGAAGTTCATACTAAATTTGTGACAGATAAAGTAAGAATTGAGAGAAAAATCAAAAAATTAAATCCATGAAAAATTGAAAACAAAATTGTAGTCGACGTCACCATGGCAACGACGTGAAATGCCAAAATAAGAAAAAGGGGCCTATCTGTACCTACCTCAAAATTTCTCCATAACCAGATTACTTAACACTCACATACAACCGTTAGACACACACAACCGTTAGACAGACACAACCGTTAGACAGACAAAACCGTTAGACAGACGCAGCCCTTCAACAGGTACAACCCTTGAACACCCCTTTTAGACACAATCCTTACAAAACTCAAATTTGCTAGACTGAACCACCCACCCCCAACCCCATCCCTTCCAAAATCCTACATCTATTAATACAATTGCAAGGTGTGACCAGTACTCCGTATGAAAATCGCTCATCAAAACATTTCACAGCCAGACCCGCCTCACATATTATTTTGTACTGACAACAGCCCCCTCTGGGACGATCTTCTACCGGAGGACACTTGTAGAAGTAGGCCTGGGGGGGGGGGGGGGGAAAAAAAAAAAGGGGGGGGGAGCAGTTACACAATAACTGAGAAATAATTCAACAGTTTGGGTTGAGCAAGGGTTCGCAGGTTTTCTTAATTACCAAGGTTCATCAAGTAAAAAGTTCAATATTTAGATTCCTTGTCATGCAAACTTTAAGATGTCAGTTTGACGTTTAGATTTAGAGTAAAGAAGAAAACGTCTCCAGTCGTGATGAACCTGAATATTACAAAATGAACGGATATATCACATGATGAGCCTATACATTAAATGATAAATGTATATATTATACGATGAACGAATATATTGCATGATGCATGTATATTTGTACATGATGAATGTGTATATTGAATGATATGTTCGATCGAGAAAATAAATCTGCATTTGATTTATTCACACAAGGATTCCACAAATAAAATGTTGATATACAAAAGTAAGCCATACAACTGAATATCTCCTCTAAAACATTGCATGACTCCACAACAAACTTTCATCTCAATTGCTCAGGTAAATCTAATCGTGCTGATGTCGATCAAATGTGCATTTCCCCAAATGCCTCACAACGAACTAAATATTTACAGGTTTAATTGACAATCACCTGTACTATAGCTAATTATGAGAGTGTAGCTGTACGAGATTGTACATGAACAAAAGTATGTAAGAGATGTATGAGATGGTATGTGTACACAAGTATTGTGAGATGTATGACATGTATGTAGAGACCGACCGAATTTCGGCTACGGCTTCGGCGCCGAAAGTGGCCATTTTATTCCTTACGGCCAAGTTTCGGTTTCGGCCGAAACCTAAAGTTAACTTTCGGCTTAATTTCGGTTTCGGCCGAAAGACAAAAGTTAACTTTCGGGGTTTTTTTCGGTTTCGGCCGAAATATACTTAGATTTCAAAAGCGACTGAGGTTTTCGGTCATCTAATTCTCAGCAAAAGTGATATTTAACATCAAACTAAGCGACATTTAAGAACAAACTAAACGATCTTTAAGAACAAAATAACCGATCTTAAAGAACAAACTAATAAACGACCTTTACAGACAAATCAATTGATCTTTAAAAACAAATAAAGCGATCTTTAAGAACAAATTAATCGATCTTTGAGAACAAACTAAACGATATTTAAAACAAACTAAGCGATCTTTAAGAACAATCTAAGCGATCTTTATAAAAAAACTAAACGATATTAAAGAAAAAACTAAGCGATTTTTAAGAAAGAACTAAATGATCTTTAAGAACAAAACAAATTATCTTTAATAGTAGACTAAATGATTCATAGGAATAAACTAAGCGATCTTTAACAGACAACTAAATGTTCTTTAGGAACAAACTAAGCGATCTGTATGAGCAAATAAAGCGATCATTAACAAAAAACTGAACTATCTTTAACAACAAGATGTTATATTAGATGTTTATGTATTAATATTCACGATTATCTCTTTTATAAAAAGAATGTAAATATGTATACTTTCCCCCATCATTTTCGATGTATGCAGAATGTATGCCGGAACGAATTTCCTTTTCGGCTTCGGCCGAAAGTCATTTTAAACTTTCGGGCTATTTCGGCTTCTGCCGAAATCAGAAAATTACTTTCGGTCGGTCTCTACATGGATGCCTCCTGTCCAAACATGTCTCCTTCTATTTATCTTTATATCTCTCTCTATATCACTCTATCTCCTTCTATTTATCTTTATCTCTCTCTATCTCTCTCTATCTCCTTCTATTTATCTTTATCGCTCTCTATCTCTCTCTATCTCATTCTATTTATCTTTATCTCTCTCTATCTCTCTCTATCTCCTTCTATTTATCTTTATCTCTCTCTATCTCTCTCTATCTCCTTCTATTTATCTTTATCTCTCTCTATCTCTCTCTATCTCCTTCTATTTATCTTTATCTCTCTATCTCTCACTTTCATAAAATGATGCGTTGTATATGAGCCACAAATAAACCAGGGTAATAAACTTAGTAGATGAGCCACTAGTAAATCAGTGTAATAAACGCAGTAGATGAGCCATAAGTAAACCAGGCTGTTGTACTCAGTAGATGAGCCATAAGTAATCCAGGCTGTTATACTCAGTAGATCAGCCATAAGTAAACCAGGCTGTTATACTCAGTATATGAGCCATAAGTAAACACGGCTGTTATACTCCGTAGATGAGCCATAAGTAAACACGGCTGTTGTAATCAGTAGATTAGCCATAAGTAAACAAGGCTGTTATACTCAGTAGATGAGCCATAAGTAAACCAGGCTGTTATACTCAGTAGATAAGCCATAAGTAAACCAGGCTGTTATACTCAGTAGATGAGCCATAAGTAAACCAGGATGTTATACTCAGTAGATTAGCCATAAGTAAACAAGGCTGCTATACTCAGTAGAAGAACCATAAGTAAACAAGGCTGTTGTACTCAGTAGATGAGCCATAAGTAACCAGCGTGACCTACTCAGTAGATAAGCCATAAGTAAACAAGGCTGTTATACTCAGTAGATGAGCCATAAGTAACCAGAGTGACCTACTCAGTAGATGAGCCATAAGTAACCAGCGTGACCTACTCAGTAGATGAGCCATAAGTAATCCAGGCTGTTATACTCAGAAGATCAGCCATAAGTAAACAAGGCTGTTATACTCAGTAGATCAGCCATAAGTAAACAAGGTTGTTATACTCAGTAGATGAGCCATAAGTAAATCAGGCTGTTATTTTCAGTAGATGAGCCATAAGTAAACCAGGCTGTTATACTCAGTAGATGAGCCATAAGGAAACAAGGCTGTTATACTCAGTAGATGAGCCATAAGGAAACAAGGCTGTTATACTCAGTAGATTAGCCATAAGTAAACAAGGCTGTTATACTCAGTAGATGAGCCATAAGTAAAGCAGGCTGTTATACTCAGTAGATGAGCCATAAGTAAACCAAGCTGTTATACTCAGTAAGTGAGCCATAAGTAAACCAGGCTGTTATACTCAGTAGATGAGCCATAAGCAAACCAAGCTGTTATACTCAGTAAGTGAGCCATAAGTAAACCAGGCTGTTATACTCAGTAAGTGAGCCATAAGTAAACAAGGATGTTGTACTCAGTAGATGAGCCATAAGTAATCCAGCCTGTTATACTCAGCAGATCAGCCATAAGTAAACAAGGCTGTTATACTCAGTAGATGAGCCATAAGTAACCAGAGTGACCTACTCAGTAGATGAGCCATAAGTAGCCAGAGTTACCTACTCAGTAGATGAGCCATAAGTAACCAGAGTGACCTACTCATCTCTTTGGGTGACTGAATGCACACTAGTTTGTATTGTTGTTGTTTTATACCACATAAAGTGAGTCGCCATTCCTTGACCATCGTTGACTCTTGACTCGTGACTCTTGACCTTCCATTCATTGGACTCCTACTTAAACAGCATTAACCTGTGACTCAGTGTTCATTTAGACATTCTTCTCTCATAGTATTGCGCGCGGATAACAGCGGGGAAAAAAACGGCCGGGGGGGGGGGGAAAGGGGGGTTTGTCACCCTTCTTTTGCTAGAGACTAACTGGAATATGCCAGACTACAACAATTCAACAACTTGCTGGTTTTTTTGGGGTTTTTTTCTTTTCTGCCGTATTGCGGTCTTCCCCCCCCCCCCCACCCCACCCAGTTTTTTTTTCCGGCACAGTTCTCCAGGCAAATTAAGTTTTGAATATATCAGCCCTATTAGTGGCTAATTTTGTGTCCTGCTGGTATTTAAGCGACTCATTAACACTGGCTTCCCACGACCCAAGGCTTGCAGCCAACACTGATCTTGGTCTTTGTCCAACTTTAGGGATTTAAGCCAGGGGCATAATTGCTGGAATGTCCCGATGTTCAACGGGAGTGGAACTAAATCCAGGTTAGTGTAGTCGGGTGTGACGTCATTGGATTGGCGTGTGTCGTATACAGAGATGTCGTGGTGGTAGACTTGGATGTCGAGGTCGGGGGCAGTAATGCCTTGGTGGGATACAGGAATGTCGTGGTGTGATACATGTATGTTGTGGTGGGATACAAGGATGTCGTGTTCGGATACAGGGTTGTTGTGGTGGGGAACGGTGATGTTGTGGTGGGATACAGTGATGCCGTGGTGGCATGCCGTGATGCCGTGGTGGGATGCCGTGATGTCGTTGTGGGATACAGGGATGTCGTGGTCGGATTAATTCAGCTAGATATGGCTTGTAGTCAAGCTCCATCAGTTTGATCATTTGAACAATATGAGTAAAATCCCTCAGCATATGTGATAAAAATATCATTAGCATCCAACAATGTGTCAGGAAGATGTAGGTCTAACTCTAAAACCATCTGAGTGAATGAGGTTAACATTTTTTTTTTATTAATTGATGACTGTGAATGTTGCATGGCATGTTATGTTCCACCCACAAAGTGTGGTTTACATCCCGCTAGCACCACCGTGCTATGTTCCACCCACAAAGAGTAGCTTATATCACGCTAGCACCACCGTGCTATGTTCCACCCACAAAGTGTGGTTTACATCCCGCTAGCACCACCGTGCTATGTTCCACCCACAAAGAGTAGCTTATATCCCGCTAGCACCACCGTGCTATGTTCCACCCACAAAGAGTAGCTTATATCCCGCTAGCACCACCGTGCTATGTTCCACCCACAAAGAGTAGCTTATATCACGCTAGCACCACCGTGCTATGTTCCACCCACAAAGAGTAGCTTATATCACGCTAGCACCACCGTGCTATGTTCCACCCACAAAGAGTAGCTTATATCACGCTAGGACCACCGTCCTATGTTCCACCCACAAAGAGTAGCTTATATCACGCTAGTTAAAGGTGTTTCTTCTACTTAAAGTCTTGTAATGTTTACAAGTGTTAATGTTGGATGGTGTTTACTTTAGTTTCTTGTTGGATTGTGTTAAGAGTATAACTCTAGTTTATTGTAGTGTGGTGTTGAGAGTATAACTCTAATTTCTTGTTGGTTGGTGTTGAGGGTATAACTCTAGCTTCTTGTTGGATGGTGTTAATATAGCTCTATTTTCTTGTAGTTTGGTTTTGAGAGTATAACTCTAGTTTCTTGTTGGTTGGTGTTGAGAGTATATCTCTAGTGTCTTGTGGTATTTTATTTACTAAACGCTACTTTGTGAATGGTGCTTTTGTTACACCATGTTACCTTATATAGATACCATGTTACCTTATATATGTTTTCTAAGTATCTTTACCATGTTACCTAATTCACTTCATTGACTCTATGTACAAGCACAGATTGATTACAAACTCTCTGTTCTCTGCCACAACTATCTAACCGAGATTCTCCGTCTATTCACCCCTTCGATAGCTTTCGCGTATTCTTTCTGTCCCCAAAACTCTCACAAAAACATAAGGCGAACAATCGTTCTCGTTCTGTGCCCCCAAACAATGGAATTATCTTCCACTACACATTCGTAATATACTGACCATCACAGCCTTCAAAACTGCTCTCAAAACACATCCTTTTTAAACTCAACTATTCTGACTGATTCCCCCCTCTGACCGATAAACGATGCTGCTGGGTGCCGTCCATGGGTAGCCGTCCCTGGCTTGACATGTCAATAGTTCTTGAATGTGTGGAGTGAATAGACATTTGTTTTGTTTGATTTAATGAATGAATGTTCATTTTAAGCTCATGATGATGTTTTGTTCAATTGGGGTACCGCGCTATATAAAACCACCACCACTAATAATAACAATAATAATATATTTGTGGAAAGCATCTTTAACATGTTACCGTATATATTTGTTGTACGTATCTTTACCCTGATACATTATGTGTGCTATGCATCTTTACCATGTTACCTTATATATGTGTGATATGTATCTTTACCTTGTTACCTTATATATTTGTTGTACGTATATTTACCATGATACTTATATATGTGTGATATGTATCTTTGCCATGTTACCTTATATATTGTTCTATGTATCTTTACCATGTTACCTTATATGTGTGTGGTATGTGTCTTTACCATGTTACCTTATAAATTTTTGTATATATCTGTATCATATTGTACCAAGTATTTTAGAGATGTCTTCATGGTGTTACCAGGACCAGGTACAACAGGATCTCAATCTGTTAGTTGAGTGGGAGATGAGCTGGGACATGGAATTTCACCCTGCCAAGTGCCAGACACTATCAATCTCTAGAAGTTGTACTCCTCTACACTACCAATACGAACTGCACTGCCATATACTTGAGCCAATTTCCTCCGTAAAGTACCTGGGTGTTACCATTCAAAGAGAGGTCCACTAGGACGAGCATATTAACAATGTATGTAACCAAGTAAACAAGACCTTAGGGTTCTTAAGGCGAAATCTAAAGATTGGCAACTCCTGTGTGAAAGAAAGAGCATATAAAGTCTTTATCCGTCCGATTTTAGATTATGCATCTTCAGTCTGGGACCCATTTACCCAGAAGAGCAGGAATACCTCTAGTGTTGGCAGCATGCTAGAAACACTAGGCTGGTCACCACTGGAGAAACGACGACGACAATCCAGGCTCTCCATGATGTACAAGATAAATAATGGGCTGGTCCACTGTTCCAGTATTAAACAGAAACTCGTCCCTCTCCCCATAGACAGCAACGAGGCCATGACAGGCAATTCAGGCTCATACCAGCAAGAAGCCAGTATAGGAGCTGCTCATTCCTGCCCAAGACAATCAGGGACTGGAACAATCTTTCAAAAGGAACGGTTGAGGCGACAACACTATGACACATTTGTGTCTATTGCCTCAAGCCTTCAAACCCCTAGTGCATGATTTCCTCATCAACACCAGTAACAGAAACATTGCAAATCCCATCTACATGCATAGGAGCCAAAATGATCAATAAATTGATCGTGGGCCCTTAAGATATATAGGTTGAAGTGTATTTTAGAGGTGTCTTCATGGTGTTACAAAGTGTATTTTAGAGGTGTCTTCATGGTGTTACAAAGTGTATTTTAGAGGTGTCTTCATGGTGTTACAAAGTGTATTTTAGAGGTGTCTTCATGGTGTTACAAAGTGTATTTTAGAGGTGTCTTCATGGTGTTACAAAGTGTATTTTAGAGGTGTTTTGACAACGTTAAACAGATGTCTTCGTAGTGGTACACAATTTATTTTAGAGGTGTCTTGACAGATGTCTTTGTGATGTTACATTAGATTTACAAACGTGGTCGTGGCGTTACACAAAATCTGTTTCTTCCCGGTGTATTACAACTTGTACGTTTCTGGTATATTACAACTTGTACGTTCAAGTGAGTCACAACTTGTACGTTCCCAGTGAGTCACAACTTGTACGTTCCCAGTGAGTCACAACTTGTACGTTCCCGGTGTAATACAACTTGTACTTTCCCGGTGTAATACAACTTGTACGTTCCCGGTGTAATACAACTTGTACTTTCCCGGTGTTCCCATGCCGCTGTCAGTCTAGCGTGAAAAAGGACACGACTGGCCGTCATCTCGTTGATGGTCCCTAGAACCAATTACTGGGTCGATACCGCCCGGTGTTCTTATTGATTATATAAAGTACCGTGGTATCGACTGGCGAACAAAGAGGCTGGTCTGGACTGAGAAAGGCTGCTGGTGGTTCGGGGGACGATTAATTTATAAGAGCACAATCCAACAATTGAATAATCGATTACCACAACTTTGTTTTTGTGGGCGAATTTTGTGGAACGATGGTGGTCAATCGAACATCTGACCAGACACCATTGTCGTTTCAGAGATGGCAAATAGTTCCCGATTGTATCCTTACATCTGCTGGGGAGAAGGGCGAGGTGGTAGTGTAATAGTGTTACCTGAGAATACAAATACGAATAAAAACGCTAGAGGTTTGGTGTTGCAGTGGACCACGAGCAAGGAAAATGTGGTTTCGGGTGGGTAATGATGCCAACACGTTATAGGCAACAGGTATGAATTAAAGAAACCTACCTTAGACTTGTAATGAGGGCATCTCAAATCCTGATCATGGTGATAATCGCTTCCACACTCAGACCTTTGTGGATCTTGGTGGCCTAGATCTGAAGATTTAAAACAAAAATTATTTTGTTAAAACACTTCAAAGGATTTTAAGATGCCGTAAAGTCAGGGGTTCTTAACCTTTTTGCAGCGCCACATCCCCTATTGATTACAAAAAAATAGTTCACGCACGCCCACCATAAAGATTATAATATAAATGCAAAAGTATCAGCTGTTCTCGTTACTCCAGGACCCACTGACACTGCCTCCTACACTATATAGAGTGCGCGCACTCCAGGTTAAGACCCCCTGCATTAGGGCATCAGTGTTGTTGTTTTTTGTTGTTTTTTTAATTTAATTTTCTTTATTTTTTTTTTTAAAAGTATTTAAGCAAAATTCCATTATGTCTAGAAGATTGATACGTTTGAAAATGTACCCGATTAAAGACAATGAAGGATCAAATTGTTGTTTCAAAGGTACGCCATTTCCTTCCAATACGAGCCGAACAAAACAAGTGGAAGTTTATTTAATGTGATCATAAAATGTAATTCTAACTTAATGAGACAATAAACAAATTTTAATCGTGCGAAATGCAGAAATAAAGAAAAGTAGACTGTTTGCAGACATTAATGAGTTTAGATATCTGTAATTACTTCCCTTGAATGTACTTTTTTTTTCGAGTTTATGCCCTTTGTAAACATTTGGGTCTGATTTAAACATCAAAGTGAAAATGGAGGACGAGCTCTGCAAATGTTCATTGTTTTTAAAGTTCACACTAAGCATACCCACTCCCCCCATTATTTCTCTCTATGAAGCATGAACACACACATACACAATACACACCAAAAGGCATACACACACTAAACTGACCCATCAAAAGACAACTTAACCCGACCCACGCCATGGACACTCAATCATGACCCACCAACCCAAGTCGACCCTAGAATGCACTCTTCAAATCAACAATTACTTAGAGTTCTGCAAATTACCATCATTCTTACAACCACGCTTTAATTCGTACTACTTTACGAAGCGGAATATGTTGTTCTGTGTGTGTGTTTGCTTTGTCTGTACGTCTTGAAAACCCATGGATCTGAAATCCATGACGAGAGACGTAACAGAGCAATAATCTAATGTGGAGATGGGCAGGGAGATCCCCTAGAACGCTTTCTGGGTGAGCACTCGTTGGACCCGGAGAAACATTTAGACAAATATTGAAAGACGGCGCCGAATAACGGACTCGCCGCTTCTGCTGGGTGGACGCGTCTAATTGATAACAACGCTAATACATACGGCCATAGCTTCGCAAGGCCATAGACTCGTACGTTCTGTGACATCATCTCCCTCTCTATGTCTGTGTTTCCTATTGCTATGAATTCACTCGCTCATTCGTGCATTCATACGCCATTCATGCATTCATTCATTCATTCCCCCGTGCATTCGTTCAACAAAGCACGCCTTCCTAACATCGGTGTTGTCGATATTTTCAAAAGATGTATGGATGATTATTTGGCTATTCTCGCACCCCCCCCCCCCAACCCTCCACCGCGTTTTGCATAAGCCAAAGAATTTACGGACATAAATATGTCCCGCATATACGCACAGAGGAAAAGGGGGGGGGGGTTAATGCTGGCTTATCGATCACCTCCCCTTGGTACGATGTTTTAAGAACGCATTTAAGCCTGACGTGCATCCCATTTGGAACCTAGTTGATGTGTGTGATATCGGGGCTGTAACATTTGAAAGGTAGTAAGCATTAATGAAAGTGTAGTTAGAGCGGGAATGAAATAAAACATAGTCATTACATAGACACCAATTAAGTGGAAGGGGACTTTGGGTGGGGCTGCACAGTTGCGAATGAAATGGGGTGATTGCAATTATCCACTTCATCATATTTTTGCTACCCAGTAAATCGTTATTAGAACCCCTTAAAGTCTTGGTTCCACCATTACCGTATACACTCGAAGGTTGTTATCTACCCCTCCAGGCAGTTTTCTACCCACTCCAGGCAGTTTTCTACCCACTCCAGGCAGTTTTCTACCCACTCCAGGCAGTTTTCTACCCACTCCAGGCAGTTTTCTACCCACTCCAGGCAGTTTTCTACCCAC
>CAXITT010000015.1:1782949-1807276 GCA_964033795.1 Lymnaea stagnalis | reverse complement strand
GGGGGGTGGGGGGGGGTGAGGGGGGGGGGGGGGGGGGGGGGGGGGTGGGGTCGAGAAAAGAGTAGAGATCAGCATCGGACCCGTGAAAAAATAAAAAGTGGGTACATAGATATCTTTAACTGGGGCATACAAAAAAGTGGATTTATGATTGTGTTGTTTTTAATATTATTTCACCCCAAACCCCTTACAGCCACAAACACACATCTTTCCCTCTTTCAGCATATGATGGGACACATACGCTTTCAGCATATGATGGGACACATACGCCCTCAGCATATGATGGGACACATACGATTTCAGCATATGATGGGACACATACGCCCTCAGCATATGATGGGACACATACGCTCTCAGCATATGATGGGACACATACGCTCTCAGCATATGATGGGACACATACGCTCTCAGCATATGATGGGACACATACGTTCTCAGCATATGATGGGACACATACGCTTTCAGCATATGATGGGACACGTACGCTCTCAGCATATGATGGGACACGTACGCTCTCAGCATATGATGGGACACATACGCTCTCAGCATATGATTGGACACATACGCTGTCAGCATATGATGGGACACACACGCTTTCAGCATATGATGGGACACATACGACAATCTTCAGAGTTCAGTGGTAGGGGGGTGGAGGGTGGAGTCAAGAATGCGCTTCCACACGGCGTCAGTGTGGCTTCTTATGACAGCAGTGGTTTAAATGATGTCATTATTTTCAGTCTTTACCTCCAGCGCCACCCACCCACCCAACCGCGCAACCTTTCCATCTTAATATCTTATCCGCCTTTGAAATGCACTGGTTTAACACAAACAAAAAGTTTTCAATGATTGAAAGTAAACGATAATAAAATCACAAAAGATAATACACGCCGCTGTTTTGTCAATTATTCAATGGCAAGCTATAAATAGATAACGGGGATTCAAAAAAATCTGTAAGGATATCAAAAAGTGTACGGAAAAAGAAAGAAACAATCAGCAGGGGTTTAAAGAAAAACAAAAACAAAGTTGAGATAACGTCATTTACTGTGATAAACATTGTAGAACTTTAAAGAATGACAAAAGGCAACTCTTTTATTCGTGTAGCATTAAGCACATGATGCAATGTGAGCGGGGCAGGGGGTAGGGCGGCAAAATGAAACTACTTGACGGCCCCTCTGGGCGACAATAACATGAAACTACTTGACGGCCCCTCCGGGCGACCATAACATGAAACTACTTGACCACCCCTCCGGGCGACCATAACATGAAACTACTTGACCGCCTCTGCGGGCGACCATAACAGGAAACTACTTGACCGCCCCTCCGGGCGACCATAACGTAAAATTCAACAAAGTAAGAAGTGACTCGGTAGACCAAAAGATAACATGTATCTAAAGAAGCCAGACTAAGATATGTCTAAGTAGAACCCAAAGTAAGGTATGTCAAAGTAGAACCCAAAGTAAGGTATGTCAAAGTAGAACCCAAAGTAAGGTATGTCAAAGTAGAACCCAAAGTAAGGTATGTCAAAGTAGAACCCAAAGTAAGGTGTGTCAAAGTAGAACCAAAAGTAAGATGTGTCAAAGTAGAACCCAAAGTAAGGTATGTCAAAGTAGAACCCAAAGTAATGCATGTCAAAGTAGAACCCAAAGTAAGGTATGTCAAAGTAGAACCAAAAGTAAGGTTGTTAAAGTAGAACCCAAAGTAAGGTGTGTCAAAGTAAAACCCAAACTAAGGTGTGTCAAAGTAGAACCCAAAGTAAGGTATGTCAAAGTAGAACACAAAGTAAAATGTGTCAAAGTAGAACTCAAAGTAAGGTGTGTCAAAGTAGAACCCAAAGTAAGGTGTGTCAAAGTAGAACCCAAAGTAAGGTATGTCAAAGTAGAACCCAAAGTAAGGTATGTCAAAGTAGAACCCAAAGTAAGGTATGTCAATGTAGAACCCAAAGTAAGATGTGTCTTAAAAAATCCTCAAGTAACCTGTGGATAGCGTATGTGAGATTTGTCTAAGTACATTAAAGTCGGGTGTGTCTAAATGAGCAAAAGTAAAAACGTTTCTAAGCAAACCCAAAGTAAGATGTGTCTAAAGTCTAAGCAAACCCAAAGTAAGATGTGTCTAAAGTCTAAGCAAACCCAAAGTAAGATGTGTCTAAAGTCTAAGCAAACCCAAAGTAAGATGTGTCTAAAGTCTAAGCAAACCCAAAGTAACATGTGTCTAAGTAAAACGAAGGTAAGATATGTCTCAGTAAACCAAAAGTAAGATGTGTCTTAGCAAACCAAGCTATCGGTAAATAAGAATCCGCCTAATTGTGCGAGCCACGCAACTCTCTCTGCTATTAGCCCGTATCTCTGGCCGTGTCACTGGCACTATTTGCTGGCACTGATTGGATCCTGGGCTGCGGAGCAGTCATTTCGCGACGTCTTTTTGTGTATTTGTTCAATCAATCTCTGGTCCATCTTAACCGTCAGATCTTCCATCACCGCGCCGAGGTATCGATTACTCAAATAAGCTGACAGGTTGCATAAATAAAAGTGGAATCGATGTTTGAAGAAACCCTAGGATCTAAATAAACAAAATAAACACCCGTGGGTGCCCGTGTTTAAACACTCGTGGGTGCCCGTGTTTAAACCCCCTACTCTTGTGCGTGCATCCCGCTTGGATGACGAGGTCACGGGCGATCTATTATGACACGCCCACCTTGCTCTAGTTTAGCGTGGTCACTCTCCTGGACATTCTGAATGTAGTTAGTTCCAAAATCAGTCTAAATAATACTGATCTCAAACCAATGATCTGCTTAAAAAATTGTCTATTATTAACTCCCATTCGACCTACTTAAAAGTCATCGTGACCCAATCAACCTAATATTTTTTTTTTAAAGCATTATCATTACCTTTATCTACCCCACGTACATAAAACCCAAGTCCCAATAAACCCACTGAATTGACCCACTTTATAGTGATCAGACCCCAGCTGACCCACTTTAAACTATACAAACCATTCGCCCACTTTAACCCAATTCACAGTAATCGTGACCCAATCAAAATAAATGAAAAGTAATCATAACTGTCGTTTCATATTAACCACCATTTCGTCCCCAAAACATCATGTCGGCCAAACGAATGTCCAGTTACTTGGATCAAGAAAAGCATCTTATCCTATCTTAATTACTTATATTATCTTAATTTCTTATCTTATCTTAATTACTTATCTTATCTTATTTACTACTTATAGTCACACTTCGCCAGGTTATTTCTTAACCCGCTCCCATTACAAAAGTCCAAATCCTAATTCTCTTCATGCCTTCTATCCAACAAACTGCACCCTTCAAGTCATTATCTCAATTCTTCACTCACTAGTCAACTCGCTGTTTGGTTTTTAAAAATTGTTTTTTACCTTTTGCTGGGAAGAAACGGAAATACTACAAACCGAATCTGTGCTAATACATGTACAATGTTTGATCTGTGCTAATACATGTACAATGTTTTGATCTGTGCTAATACATGTTCAATGTTTTGATCTGTGCTAATACATGTACAATGTTTTGATCTGTGCTAATACATGTACAATGTTTTGATCTGTGCTAATACATGTACAATGTTTTGATCTGTGCTAATACATGTACAATGTTTTGATATGTGCTAATACATGTACAATGTTTTGATCTGTGCTAATAAATGTACAATGTTTTGATCTGTGCTAATACATGTACAATGTTTTGATCTGTGCTAATACATGTACAATGTTTTGATCTGTGCTAATACATGTACAATGTTTGATCTGTGCTAATACATGTACAATGTTTGATCTGTGCTAATACATGTACAATGTTTTGATATGTGCTAATACATGTACAATGTTTTGATCTGTGCTAATACATGTGCAATGTTTGATCTGTGCTAATACATGTACAATGTTTTGATCTGTGCTAATACATGTGTAATGTTTGATATGTGCTAATACATGTACAATGTTTTGATCTGTGCTAATACATGTACAATGCTCGATCTGTGCTAATACATGTACAATGTTTTGATATGTGCTAATAAATGTACAATGTTTTGATCTGTGCTAATACATGTACAATGTTTTGATCTGCGCTAATACATGTACAATGTTTTGATCTGTGCTAATACATGTACAATGTTTGATCTGTGCTAATAAATGTACAATGTTTGATCTGTGCTAATACATGTACAATGTTTTGATCTGTGCTAATACATGTACAATGTTTTGATCTGTGCTAATACATGTGCAATGTTTGATCTGTGCTAATACATGTACAATGTTTTGATCTGTGCTAATACATGTGCAATGTTTGATATGTGCTAATACATGTACAATGTTTTGATCTGTGCTAATACATGTACAATGCTCGATCTGTGCTAATACATGTACAATGTTTTGATCTGTGCTAATACATGTACAATGTTTGATCTGTGCTAATACATGTACAATGTTTTGATATGTGCTAATACATGTAAAATGTTTGATATGTGCTAATACATGTACAATGTTTTGATCTGTGCTAATACATGTACAATGTTTTGATCTGTGCTAATACATGTACAATGTTTGATCTGTGCTAATACATGTACAATGTTTGATCTGTGCTAATACATGTACAATGTTTTGATATGTGCTAATACATGTAAAATGTTTGATATGTGCTAATACATGTACAATGTTTTGATCTGTGCTAATACATGTACAATGTTTTGATCTGTGCTAATACATGTACAATGTTTGATCTGTGCTAATACATGTACAATGTTTGATCTGTGCTAATACATGTACAATGTTTTGATCTGTGCTAATACATGTACAATGTTTTGATCTGTGCTAATACATGTACAATGTTTTGATCTGTGCTAATACATGTACAATGTTTTGATCTGTGCTAATACATGTACAATGTTTTGATCTGTGCTAATACATGTACAATGTTTTGATCTGTGCTAATACATGTACAATGTTTTGATCTGTGCTAATACATGTACAATGTTTTGATCTGTGCTAATACATGTACAATGTTTTGATCTGTGCTAATACATGTACAATGTTTTGATCTGTGCTAATACATGTACAATGTTTTGATCTGTGCTAATACATGTACAATGTTTTGATCTGTGCTAATACATGTACAATGTTTTGATCTGTGCTAATACATGTACAATGTTTTGATCTGTGCTAATACATGTACAATGTTTTGATCTGTGCTAATACATGTACAATGTTTTGATCTGTGCTAATACATGTACAATGTTTTGATCTGTGCTAATACATGTACAATGTTTTGATCTGTGCTAATACATGTACAATGTTTTGATCTGTGCTAATACATGTACAATGTTTTGATCTGTGCTAATACATGTACAATGTTTTGATCTGTGCTAATACATGTACAATGTTTTGATCTGTGCTAATACATGTACAATGTTTTGATCTGTGCTAATACATGTACAATGTTTTGATCTGTGCTAATACATGTACAATGTTTTGATCTGTGCTAATACATGTACAATGTTTGATCTGTGCTAATACATGTACAATGTTTTGATATGTGCTAATACATGTAAAATGTTTGATATGTGCTAATACATGTACAATGTTTTGATCTGTTCTAATACATGTACAATGTTTGATCTGTGCTAATACATGTACAATGTTTTGATCTGTGCTAATACATGTACAATGTTTTGATCTGTGCTAATACATGTGCAATGTTTGATCTGTGCTAATACATGTACAATGTTTTGATCTGTGCTAATACATGTGCAATGTTTGATATGTGCTAATACATGTACAATGTTTTGATCTGTGCTAATACATGTACAATGCTCGATCTGTGCTAATACATGTACAATGTTTTGATCTGTGCTAATACATGTACAATGTTTTGATCTGTGCTAATACATGTACAATGTTTTGATATGTGCTAATACATGTAAAATGTTTGATATGTGCTAATACATGTAAAATGTTTGATATGTGCTAATACATGTAAAATGTTTGATATGTGCTAATACATGTAAAATGTTTGATATGTGCTAATACATGTAAAATGTTTGATATGTGCTAATACTTGTACAATGTTTTGATATGTGATAATACATGTAAACTGTTTTGATCCCAACATCTGTACGCCATTAAATATAATCGGCATAGTCTACTATACTGTGTGCTATAATTTAAGCATGGAATGCACTAATATGTCGTGTACTTTTCATGCCACAACGTGTCCGCTAAAACCGTTAATATATAGAACTATGACGCCATTGTTGTCAATTATTATTTTAGCTTTACTCTCTAACCATCCAAAGTCATGGTTATCAATTGTCCGTAAGCAAAGTTCATTGAGATGGTAGAGTGAGATGGTTGAGTGAGATGGTTGAGTGAGATGGTCGAGTGAGATGGTCGAGTGAGATGGTCGAGTGAGATGGTTGAGTGAGATAATTGAGTGAGACGGTTGAGTGAGATGGTTGAGTGAGATGGTTGAGTGAGATGGTCGAGTGAGATGGTCGAGTGAGAAGGTTGAGTGAGAAGGTTGAGTGAGACGGTTGAGTGAGATGGTTGAGTGAGATGGCTGAGTGAGAAGGTTGAGTGAGATGGTTGAGTGAGAAGGTTGAGTGAGATGGTCGAGTGAGATGGTCGAGTGAGATGGTCGAGTGAGATGGTTGAGTGAGATGGTTGAGTGAGATGGTTGAGTGAGAGGGTTGAGTGAGATGGTCGAGTGAGATGGTCGTGTGAGATGGTTGAGTGAGATGGTTGAGTGAGATGGTTGAGTGAGATGGTTGAGTGAGATGGTTGAGTGAGAAGGTTGAGTGAGATGGTTGAGTGAGAAGGTTGAGTGAGATGGTCGAGTGAGATGGTTGAGTGAGATGGTTGAGTGAGATGGTTGAGTGAGATGGTTGAGTGAGATGGTTGAGTGAGATGGTTGAGTGAGATGGTTGAGTGAGATGGTTGAGTGAGATGGTTGAGTGAGATGGTCGAGTGAGATGGTTGAGTGAGATGGTTGAGTGAGATGGTCGAGTGAGATGGTTCAGTGAGATGGTTGAGTGAGATAATTGAGTGAGACGGTTGAGTGAGATGGTTGAGTGAGATGGTTGAGTGAGAAGGTTGAGTGAGATGGTTTAGTGAGAAGGTTGTGTGAGATGGTCGAGTGAGATGGTCGAGTGAGATGGTCGAGTGAGATGGTTGAGTGAGATGGTTGAGTGATATGGTTGAGTGAGAAGGTTGAGTGAGATGGTTGAGTGAGAAGGTTGAGTGAGATGGTCGAGTGAGATGGTTGAGTGAGATGGTTGAGTGAGATGGTTGAGTGAGAGGGTTGAGTGAGATGGTCGAGTGAGATGGTCATGTGAGATGGTTGAGTGAGATGGTTGAGTGAGATGGTTGAGTGAGATGGTTGAGTGAGAAGGTTGAGTGAGATGGTTGAGTGAGAAGGTTGAGTGAGATGGTCGAGTGAGATGGTTGAGTGAGATGGTTGAGTGAGATGGTCGAGTGAGATGGTTGAGTGAGATGGCAACTAACACCCCCATCTATACTGCAGTTTACAATGTTTCTTGTGACAGTATCCCATCTGTCAATGACGAATTTAATGTAACAAAAGCTGCTGTTTTTATCTCTAGCTTTACTATGATTCACTTTTGTTTTAGAATCTACATTAAGAATCTTTAAAAAAAACAAATAATTAATTATTTATCAATTTTGCAAAGAAAAACGAGTTGGTACTTTGAATCTTTCCAACCACGAGCCAAGGACGACATTTGGGTAGGGCAGGGTGGGGCATTTGTCACACGCCCCCCCCCCACCCCTCTTTCTCCCTGAATTTGCAGGTTTATGTAAGTGATTGTTTAGGATTACCTCAGGAAGTAAGGGAAACATGGCGCCTACAGTAATAAATAACTGGACGAGCCGACCAAGTTTTGGTTTTCAGGGTGGGGGGGGGGGGGGGAAACCCGAAAAAAAACCTGCAAGACGCCACTGCCACGAGCCGATTCGAGTCGGTTCGTGGAGGAAAGAACTTAGTTTGTGTTACTAGGCCCTACCCTATTATACTTTTAATTTTAGCACAAAATACTTTCTAATGTGTACATCTATTAGTATACATTTACAAAGAAATTAATACCCGCTTTATTCAACACTGTACTCAGAGGCGGAGCTAATTTTCTAGGTACTTAAGGTTTCCTCAATGCATCCCCGCAGTGTAAAGAATTGGTTAAATTTGTTTAATGATTCCGGCGCCAGTTCCGGGGGGCGATGGTTAAATTCACTCCGCTAGCAACCCCCAACCCATCTGCCATGCCTGGGAAAGAGGGGGCACTTTTGCGTCTATACAGCACAGATCCCGCCTAATACCTCCCCTCTACGTCCACTCACCATCAAACAAACCGACACAAAAAATGACGGAAAGTCTTTTTATCACATGAGGAAATAGAAGTACGCTGCATGGATATTATAATTAGATTTATTCAAACCGTAATTAAACCGACCCCCGTTGGTGATTCGAAGATCAAGAAAGAAAGAAATGCCTCCTTGATTTAGCAGGATTGTCTAGGATTGTTTAGGATTACCGCAGGAAGTAAGGGATACACAATCTAAACGTAAACACTTTGTTGATGTTGTAACCAAGGCGGCTCCATCCGTTTTGTTGATATTTAACAACAGGATGTTGTGAATCTCATTTTGATGAGGCGAGATTGAGCAAAATTATGTTATGATAAATCTGGATTATATCAATCATAGAAATGTGAGTTCGTGGATACCAATGGATAGCTAAGACATTTCTTTGAAGGTGTTTAAACATCTACTTTAAAAAAAATTAAAGTGACTTATTAGCCTACAAATGATTGAACTCATTCTAACAGCGCCATTATCCGATCTAATAGTTCTATAAGCTGGCACTTAAATTATAATATGCAGACAATATAATAATCTGTGTATCATATAATATTATATAGACTATATTTCAACATGCAATTGTATTGAAAAGTCCTGAGATCAAGCAAATTGTGTGTGACGTGCTAGAGTATGAAGTCTATAATCACATCACATGGATAGCCGGGAGTATTAACTAGTAATGACATCATGATGACGAAGATGATGATCTTCATGAGGTCAGTGCAGCAAGAATAATAAGACGACTTAACCATCTGCTTGCACGCTTCGTGTTTACATGACCATTGACTTGTGGCTGTCATCAGTTGATTGCGTGACTAGTAATGGCCCCTTAAATAGGTAGCCCACTTTTTGGTATACATTAATTTTAAGTGCGATGTCTAATCGATATTATTTCAAGAACGAGACATAAATTTTAAAAAAGTAGTACACACATTACCGTTAATCGAACCTGAGGCATACATCTGACTGACATGTATTCTACCTGTTTGCCACCGTTAAGGATCAGTGATTCCCAAACCCGTGCTCCGCGTACACTTCTCAAGGGTTCCTCCGTCGACCAGGGGAAAAATAATAAAATTTAAAGACCTTTCTGAGACACAATGTAGGACAAAGTGGCTTCCCTCCATAAAAAACTGATTCTTAGAGGGGCCTCCGCGAGTCAAAAAAGGGGTTGGAAACCGCTGTGTTAAATCATAAGGTCCAGCGTGAATTGCTGTTTGCAACTGAAAAACGGTAAACAATAAATCTATTCAGAACTGTTTCGTTGGCGTACAACTTGGTAGGCGTGAGGATGTATTACGACAGCTCACATGCCATTGTTTTTTGCTGTTTTTTTCCCCGGTGTACTTTGCTCGCTGATCGAGACACAGTCACATCACCGAGCAATTTGTTGAAATATTCATCACCATTCCTCTAGTACACACTGATCGCTCCAGGCTCTACAAACGTCTGGCTAGATCACATGCAAGTGTCTGGATTAAGGAGGCCCTGCTTCAATTTGTCATGCAACATCGTTATACACTTTGACGAGGGAGGTGGGGAAAGGGGGGGGGCGGTGTATTCGATTTGTATTAGCTATTCTCTGGATTGTAATGCAACTAATTTCAAGTCTGGGGGAGTAACCTTATCTTCGCCATCAAGAACTCAAATCCTGTCTAAATGTAAACATTGCGAGCAGCCAGGGGGAACGGCTACGGAGAGGGTGGTGGAAGGGATTTAGGGAGCTGGGTGGAGGGAGATGGAAGGGAGGGTGGAGGGGTTTATGGAAGAGTGCGAATAGAGGGTGGAAGGGAGCTGGGAGGGTGGAAAGTAGTGTGGAAGGGAGGGCGGGGGTAATGTAGGAGGTTGGTGGAGAGGATGTAGGGGAGAATGTAGGAGGAGGGGGGAGAGGATGTAGGGGAGAATGTAGGAGGAGGGGGGAGAGGATGTAGGGGAGAATGTAGGAGGAGGGGAGAGGATGTAGGGGAGAGTGTAGGAGGAGGGGAGAGAGGATGTAGAGGAGAATGTAGGAGGAGGGGAGAGAGGATGTAGGGGAGAATGGAGGAGGGGGGAAGAGAGGATGTAGGGGAGAATGGAGGAGTGGAGAGAGGATGTAGGGGAGAATGGAGGAGGGGGAGAGGATGTAGGGGAGAATGGAGAAGGGGGGAGAGTATGTAGGGGAGAATGGAGAAGGGGGGAGAGGATGTAGGGGAGAATGGAGGAGGGGGGAGAGGATGTAGGGGAGAATGGACGAGGAGGGAAGAATGGAGGAGGAGAAGGGGAGAGGATGTAGGGGAGAATGGAGAAGGGGGAGAGGATGTAGGGGAGAATGGAGAAGGGGGGAGAGGATGTAGGGGAGAATGTAGGAGGGGGGAGAGGATGTAGGTTAGAATGGAGGAGGGGGGGGAGGATGTAGGGGAGAATGAAGAGAGATTGAAGGGCGGACGGATGGGACTAACAATAATCGCAATAAGTGCTTCCGTTTTAAAATAAGTTTATTTCTGTGTTTTTCAAACGTTATTTCTTTTTGTTTTATTTCAACCAGCTGTAAGCTAACTGGTAAGATTTGACAGGAACTGTAAAGTAAACTGGTAAGATTTGACAGGAACTGTAGGCTAAGTAGTAAGACTTGAAACAATATGCAAGCTTACTGGTAAGACTTGCTGCTAATTTTCGCTTGGACATTAGATCTTTAGTCACGCGCCAAGTCTAACCACCCTCTCCCCAAACCCCCCCCCCCTCCCCCCACCCCCCCCCCCCCCCCCCCCCCCCCCCCCCCCCCCCCCCCCCCTCCCCCCCCCTACACACCTATTCCCGGCCCAATCCCCAACACACCACCATTCCCGCCCCTACCTCCCCCCCACACCCCCATTCCCGCTATCACATCACAGGCAAGCCTCACACTCTTGTCATCATTGCTATCACATCACAGTCAAGCCTCACTTTTGTAACCATTGCTATCACATCACAGTCAAGCCTTACACTCTTGTCATCATTGCTATCACATCACAGGCAAGCCTCACTATTGTAACCATTGCTATCACATCACAGTCAAGCCTCAATATTGTAACCATTGCTATCACATCACAGTCAGGCCTCACTATTGTAACCATTGCTATCACATCACAGGCAAGCCTCACACTTTTTTAACCATTGCTATCAGATCAAAGGCAAGTCTCAAATTCTTGTAACCATTGCTATCACATCACAGGCAAGCCTCACTCTTGTAACTATTGCTATCACATCACAGGCAAGCCTCACTCTTGCAACTATTGCTATCAGATCAAAGGCAAGCCTCACTCTTGTAACCATTGCTATCAGATCAAAGGCAAGCCTCACTCTTGTAACCATTGCTATCACATCACAGGCAAGCCACACTCTTGTAACCATTGCTATCAGATCAAAGGCAAGCCTCACTCTTGTAACCATTGCTATCAGATCAAAGGCAAGCCTCACTCTTGTAACCATTGTTATCAGATCAAAGGCAAGCCTCACTCTTGTAACCATTGCTATCAGATCAAAGGCAAGCCTCACTCTTGTAACCATTGCTATCAGATCAAAGGCAAGCCTCACTCTTGTAACCATTGATATCAGATCAAAGGCAAGCCTCACTCTTGTAACCATTGCTATCAGATCAAAGGCAAGCCTCACTCTTGTAACCATTGCTATCACATCACAGGCAAGCGTCACTCTTGTAACCATTGCTATCACATCACAGGCAAGTCTCACACTCGTGTAACCATTGCTATCACATCACAGGCAAGTCTCACACTCTTGTAACCATTGCTATCACATCACAGGCAAGTCTCACACTCGTGTAACCATTGCTATCACTTCACAGGCAAGCCTCACTCTTGTAACCATTGCTATCACATCACAGGCAAGCCACACTCTTGTAACCATTGCTATCAGATCATAGGCAAGCCTCACTCTTATAACCATTGCTATCACATCACAGGCAAGCCACACTCTTGTAACCATTGCTATCAGATCAAAGGCAAGCCTCACTCTTGTAACCATTGCTATCACATCACAGGCAAGCTTCACTCTTGTAACCATTGCTATCACATCACAGGCAAGCCACACTCTTGTAACCATTGCTATCACATCAAAGGCAAGCCTCACTCTTGTAACCATTGCTATCACATCACAGGCAAGCCTCACTCTTGTAACCATTGCTATCACATCACAGGCAAGCCTCACTCTTGTAACCATTGCTATCACATCACAGGCAAGCGTCACTCTTGTAACCATTGCTATCACATCACAGGCAAGCCACACTCTTGTAACCATTGCTATCACATCACAGGCAAGCCTCACTCTTGTAACCATTGCTATCACATCACAGGCAAGCCTCACTCTTGTAACCATTGCTATCACATCACAGGCAAGCCTCACTCTTGTAACCATTGCTATCACATCACAGGCAAGCCACACTCTTGTAACCATTGCTATCACATCACAGGCAAGCCTCACTCTTGTAACCATTGCTATCACATCACAGGCAAGCCTCACTCTTGTAACCATTGCTATCACATCACAGGCAAGCCTCACTCTTGTAACCATTGCTATCACATCACAGGCAAGCCACACTCTTGTAACCATTGCTATCACATCACAGGCAAGCCTCACTCTTGTAACCATTGCTATCACATCACAGGCAAGCCTCACTCTTGTAACCATTGCTATCACATCACAGGCAAGCGTCACTCTTGTAACCATTGCTATCACATCACAGGCAAGCCACACTCTTGTAACCATTGCTATCACATCACAGGCAAGCCTCACTCTTGTAACCATTGCTATCACATCACAGGCAAGCCACACTCTTGTAACCATTGCTATCACATCACAGGCAAGCCACACTCTTGTAACCATTGCTATCACATCACAGGCAAGCCACACTCTTGTAACCATTGCTATCAGATCATAGGCAAGCCTCACCAAGTGTGCCGCGAAATTAATTAAAAGATGAACACAGGTTCACAGGTTTGCCCCGGTATCGGGTCACCCAGCGAGTATGTTTCAGTGGACAGGTTACAGAGTAGATTGATACAACTGGAAAGGCAATACCAGATTATCACTACAACGAATCGAGTTTTTTGGGTTTTTTTTAATCCCTCTCGTCCAACTGAGATTGAGTTGTTGGCTCAATAAAGAACAATGCCCAGCACCTGGAAGATGTGAAACAATGAAAGCTGTAAGACGCCAGTCAGAGACATACAGTGGTGTAGGAAGGGTGGAGTGGCGGAAGGGGTCCGCCTCGGGTGACACTTTTTTTCTTTAAATACTAGGGCGGATTTCGGCTAACAGCAGAGGTGTTTTAGTGGGTGGGAGCGGCAACTATCTCGCCCCGGTAACACCATCATTAAGCTACACCACTGGTAACAGCATCATTAAGCTACGCCACTGGTAACACCATCATTAAGCTACGCCACTGGTAACGCCATCATTCAAGTAATCAGGGTTGTTTAATGTTTTGAAGTATACCATTTAAAAACGTACGCTTATTTTTAAGACTGATAATCGATATATTTTTTTCTTTAAAAAGAAGAGGCACCTGCCCGAATGGTCGGGAACCTGCCCGAATGGCCGGGAACCTGCCCGAATGGCCGGGAACCTGCCCGAATGGCCGGGAACCTGCCCGAATGGCCGGGCACCTGCCAAAATGGCCAACCCGTGTCATTCTTGAATTCACCCTATGAGGCGCTATAGGTGTACTAATTACAATGGAAACAGTGGTTTGAAGATGAGACTTGGAATTGTGTTCTTTCTATAATGGAAAACAGTGGTTTGAAGATGAGAATTGGAATTGTGTTCTTTCTATAATGGAAAACAGTGGTTTGAAGATGAGACTTGGAATTGTGTACTTTCTATAATGGAAAACAGTGGTTTGAAGATGAGACTTGGAATTGTGTACTTTCTATAATGGAAAACAGTGGTTTGCGAATAAGTCTTGAGTCGTACACCGGCGCACATGCGCACACAAACACGCCCCAATAAAAAGGTGGAAATAGAAGAGTGAAATATTTGGTAGATCAATAAGATCAACAAAAGAGACACACTGCGCGTGCCGCCAGGACACTCAACAAAACCTCGGGCTCCGTGATGGAGTCCCGCTCGTGATAGGCGACCCTCGGCCAACAATGGGAGAGCTCCCAGAGCTGTACGGGGACCGTTACAATGAAACATTGTCATCAACATCACGAGCTGTGTCAACGGGAGAGAAAAGCCATTGAGCGGCTCTAACCGGCCACATGTGGTCAATCTTATCGCATACAAGTGGGATGGGGGGAAACATTCCAGGGAAGGCATGGGCTGTGGTTTGATTTGAACTTCTCAAGAAGTGTAGTTAAAATAGTTTGTCTCGTTTAATAAAGAATTCTACTTTTTCAGGTGACCCCATCGTCCTTAGCACTTCTTTCTATTTCCATCCAAGCAACGTGCGAAGACGTCTCCCCGACCTCTATTTTGTTCACCATGATTTCAGTTCTACATTTCACGTCTTTTCTCTTGGCTACCCCAAAGTAAGCCAGTCGTAACCTCATCCCCCCCCCCCCAAAACCCACGAATAATATCCAACCCCCCCACAAAAAAAAAAAAAAAAAAAAAATTATTTGAAAAATTATTTGAAAAATCCAAGTTTAAATGACAATAAATAGCGATGAATGTTGACAATTCTTGGGCCTTGATCATTCATAAAATCCTAAGTCAGTGTGGTTTTGTAACTTATCAACAACTGACAATGCCAGGTTGATTGTCCAATGTTTAAGGAAATAACGCCCTATCGTGGTTCATCTAGAATCTAGAGACAACGCCCCATAGTAGTTCAGCTAGAAAAGACGCCCCGTCGTAGTTCAAACCGAGCCGACGCCCCGTCCTAGCTCAACCAGAACTAACCTTTATGAACTCATCAGCTAGTAGCTGGCGCTCATTGTGGCCGAGAGTTTAATAATTAATTAAAAAGTCAGTCATTCCAATGTGACAAATAATGCGAGAGACAATTAGTACTGAATATGCTGATGGGACAAATAAAATCATAATATTACAATACGAACACTTAGGGGTTGGGTAACGCAGAGTGATCAGGGCAATACAAATATACAATACCCAGAACTAACATTCTTCATGATTGAGAAAAGGTGGGGGGGGGGGCTAAAGTTGGTGAAACCCGGTGCTGTCCTTGTTCTCACCACCCCTAAGAGCTGTCCCTGCTCTTACCACGTTAAGAGATGTCCCTCCTTTGTGACGCTAAGAGGTGTCCCTGATTTTGCCACGTTAAGAGATGTCCCTCCTTTGCGACGCTAAGAGGTGTCCCTGATTTTGCCACGTTAAGAGATGTCCCTCCTTTGCGACGCTAAGAGGTGTCCCTGATTTTACCACGTTAAGAGATGTCCCTCCTTTGCGACGCTAAGAGGTGTCCCTGATTTTGCCACGTTAAGAGATGTCCCTCCTTTGCGACGCTAAGAGGTGTCCCTGATTTTGCCACGTTAAGAGATGTCCCTCCTTTGCGACGCTAAGAGGTGTCCCTGATTTTGCCAAATTAAGAGCTGTCCTTGCTTGTTCCAACATAGACTAGTCTCCATATTTCAGGGTTTCTGTATCAATTACAGCACATGGAAAAATCCTAACATATCCACCAGGTCATGGCCAATGTTCCCTTTAAGCTGCGCGGCTGCGCGGCCGCAGCTATCTTACAGATGCCACGCAGCAGTTTTGAGCACCGCGCAGCAAATTTCCATGTAAGTGTGTGTATGTGTTTGTGGGCTGTACAATTTTGCACACAAAAAATTGAAGCTGTAAATCTTTGCACACAACTGTATGATTTTGCACACGAACCAACAAACCTTAGAGTGAACGTTGGTCATGGTATGCAGAACTTATTTTGAAGGATATCAAATTGTATTTATTTCCTCGTGGTGCTTCCCCCCCCCCCCCCCTCTTTTTTTCTTTCCACCCTGCCTTTAAGGTTGATAACCCAATTGACCGCCCGCTTTATTTTTGCCAAAGGTGAGTTTAGCAGGCCATTTGAATCTTTCTATAATGGAAAACAGTGGTTTGAAGATGAGACTTGGAATTGTGTACTTTCTATAATGGAAAACAGTGGTTTGAAGATGAGACTTGGAATTGTGTACTTTCTATAATGGAAAACAGTGGTTTGCGAATAAGTCTTGAGTCGTACACCGGCGCACATGCGCACACAAACACGCCCCAATAAAAAGGTGGAAATAGAAGAGTGAAATATTTGGTAGATCAATAAGATCAACAAAAGAGACACACTGCGCGTGCCGCCAGGACACTCAACAAAACCTCGGGCTCCGTGATGGAGTCCCGCTCGTGATAGGCGACCCTCGGCCAACAATGGGAGAGCTCCCAGAGCTGTACGGGGACCGTTACAATGAAACATTGTCATCAACATCACGAGCTGTGTCAACGGGAGAGAAAAGCCATTGAGCGGCTCTAACCGGCCACATGTGGTCAATCTTATCGCATACAAGTGGGATGGGGGGAAACATTCCAGGGAAGGCATGGGCTGTGGTTTGATTTGAACTTCTCAAGAAGTGTAGTTAAAATAGTTTGTCTCGTTTAATAAAGAATTCTACTTTTTCAGGTGACCCCATCGTCCTTAGCACTTCTTTCTATTTCCATCCAAGCAACGTGCGAAGACGTCTCCCCGACCTCTATTTTGTTCACCATGATTTCAGTTCTACATTTCACGTCTTTTCTCTTGGCTACCCCAAAGTATGACAGTCGTAACCTCATCCCCCCTCCCCCAAAACACACGAATAATATCCAACCCCTCCACAAAAAAAAAAAAAAAAAAAAAATTATTAAAAAAATTATTTTAAAAAAATTTATGACTTTTGAACTTGTTTTTATAATAAATATAATAGACAAAGATTATAAAGTATACAGCTTTGTTAGCTGCCCTGTAACATGTTTTGCTGTTGTTTTATTTTCCAAGGGTTTTCTTCCTTGCCTATTATTTTATTGTTTGAAAGGCTGTGTCTGTTCCAACTAGAACTTTTCTGATAAGCTTGGAGTCAAACCCTAGGCCACTCGAATGGTCGTCCTGTGTCTCACTGACTCATCCATAAAAAAAAAATATTTGACAAAAAGAATTCATGTGGGCTATTTTCATTGTGTCTACTTTGCTGCAAAAACACCTCTGACTTTTAAAACGTATAAAGATTTAAGATAAATTCATTATTTATCCTTCTTTCATTTCCTGCTTATTTATAATGAACCATTAAAACCGTTTTCAGGATCCTAGGGACTGTGACTTCCCAGTTAATCAGCTGACCAAGGTCCTCTGGGGGCCTCTGAAAACTGGAGCACCTGAGGCTTATCATATTATCTCTAAAATGAGTTTCTCAGACATTGAGTATGATCAGCTGATTGCCCTGTACCCTGATAACTCAGTCAACGAAATTGCCTGTTGGTGGGTGCAGAATAATATGGNCCCCGGCACTCCCCCACACGGGCCAGAGCCGAAGCTCCAGACCGTGCGGAAGCGCGCCAGGAACCTCCCTCCTGGTCGGAGGGACGCCCCGTCGACCGAAGACGCTGCGTTTAGAGCGTCCGAGGTCCACTCTCCTATTGGGTCTGGACGGCTTTACTTCCTCTCCGGGGAAGAGGCGTTGCGTTACCTCACCCCAACGCCCAAGGAGCTGTTCGGCCGGGACGGTACTTATGATATAAGAAGGGGCTACCATGAATTGTACTTGTATTACAAATGGAGCGCTGTGTCCAACATTGTGGTTATGAGTTAGATGCCCTTTTAGTGAGAGCACCTATCTGACCCAATGAAATGTTTGAGTGCTAAAGGACACTATTGGTCGTTTTAGACTAACCAAAGAAATGCGTCTGTTATTTTTAAGGAGTCCAGGATTCTTGTCACTTTCTGCATGGGGTAATATTTCCACGACATTAGGGACTGATTGACTGACCTCACAGTAGAATTGAGCAGTAAACTTACGACAAATAGGGGACTGAACTTGTAGCTGAAAATGGCATTTAATTCGTAGTAGAATAGTACACTAAACTCGTAGCAGAGTGGGGTACTCAACTATCGTAATAAATTATTCCGTAGAATAGATAACTGATTCCCCCTCCCCCCCACTCTTTATTTCATTACACACTGACTTTAAGGATGATAACCCAATTGACCGACCGCTTTATTTGTGCCAAAGGTGAGTTTAGCAGGTCATTTGAAATGATGCAAATGTTGAGTTTAGCAGGTCATTTGAAATGATTCTCAAGGTGAGTTTAGCAGGTCATTTGAAATGATTCTCAGGGTGAGTTTAGCAGGTCATTTGAAATGATTCTCAAGGTGAGTTTAGCAGGTCATTTGAAATGATTCTCAAGGTGATTTTAGCAGGTCATTTGAAATGATGCTCAAGGTGAGTTTAGCAGGTCATTTGAAATGATTCTCAAGGTGAGTTTAGCAGGTCATTTGAAATGATGCTCAAGGTGAGTTTAGCAGGTCATTTGAAATGATTCTCAAGGTGAGTTTAGCAGGTCATTTGAAATGATTCTCAAGGTGAGTTTAGCAGTTCATTTGAAATGATCCTAAAGGTGAGTTTAGCAAGTCATTTGAAATGATTTCCACGGTGCTTGTAGCCTTGTGTATTAATGTGATAACATGTCTTATTGCAGCATACGTCGCCAATTGTTTTATTTTTTTAAAAATAGCAACACATTTATGCCTGGCCAAACGGAGCATTGGGGACGGTACCTTTCTTTCCAAAGACATCTCAAGAAAAGGAGATACGTCAATGGTTATGAGATGAGTAGAGAGCACTGCTCTGTGTGGTTTAGGCTAGTTGTTCGAAACATTACATTTCTTTTTGAATAGTGAGGAGTAACTTGATCCAGAAAACGCCTCTTGTAACATTTATGTCTACGCAACATTTATGTCGATCTAACATTTATGTCGATCTAACATTTATGTCTACCCAACATTTATGTCTACCAAACATTTATGTCGATCTAACATTTATGTCTACCCAACATTTATTCCCACCGACCATTTATTCTACCTAACATGTATGTCTACCAAACATTTATGTCTACCTAAAACGTATTTCCAACCAATATTTATGACTACCTAACGCGTATGTCTACCCAACATTTATGTCCACCCAATATTTATGACTACCTAACATTTATGTCCACCCAACATGTATGTCCCCCCAATATTTATGACTACCTAACATTTATGTCCACCCAACATTTATGTCTACCCAACATTTATGTCCCCCCAATATTTATGACTACCTAACATGTATGTCCACCAAATATTTATGACTACCTAACATTTATGTCCACCCAACATTTATGTCTACCCAACATTTATGTCCCCCCAATATTTATGACTACCTAACATTTATGTCCACCCAACATTTATGTCTACCCAACATTTATGTCCACCCAATATTTATGACTACCTAACATTTATGTCCACCCAACATGTATGTCCCCCCAATATTTATGACTACCTAACATTTATGTCCACCCAACATTTATGTCTACCCAACATTTGTGTCCCCCCAACATTTATGTCCACCCAACATGTATGTCCACCCAATATTTATGACTACCTAACATTTATGTCCACCCAACATGTATGTCCCCCCAATATTTATGACTACCTAACATTTATGTCCATCTAACATTTATGTCCACACAACATTTAAGTCCTACCTAACATTTATAACAGGAAATATGATGTCATTTTTTCACTAAATTAAATTCCCAATAACTGCGCCAGATAAGATTATTTTAATTTATTTTTTTTTTGCATATCGCACGTGTCTTTGGTGCGCAATATTTTCTTTTGTTTTCCTGAAATGACTGAACTCAATCTACGGTGCATAGAAAGGATGCGTACAACAAATGACTGAACTCAATCTACGGTGCATAGAAAGGATGCGTACAACAAATGACTGAACTCAATCTACGGTGCATAGAAAGGATGCGTACAACAAATGACTGAACTCAATCTACGGTGCATAGAAAGGATGCGTACAACAAATGACTGAACTCAATCTACGGTGCATAGAAAGGATGCGTA
The DNA here is from genome assembly GCA_964033795.1 of Lymnaea stagnalis. Taxonomy (NCBI): domain Eukaryota; kingdom Metazoa; phylum Mollusca; class Gastropoda; family Lymnaeidae; genus Lymnaea; species Lymnaea stagnalis. The sequence goes on along the minus strand of CAXITT010000015.1, from coordinate 1,786,833 downwards.
CAACAACAAAAAACAACAATGTTGTTTTGAAGGGCTGTTTAATTGCATGTCAAGTTTTGATAGAGATTATTTATAGATAGTTGTAATTTTGTAATCGTTTAAGTCAATTTGATGGTGATCTAACGGAATTTACATCAAAGGGCTTTCATAGGTTTATAAAAACTGGTTCATATTAAAGGTCTATAGTCTATACCTAACGATGTGATCTTTAGAATTTTTTTTTTTAAAATACACGCCACAATTCCCTGATGTCATGTTCCCCAAGTCTAGCGTATCTCTAAACAACTGATATTGCCTTTAAATTAATTAGAAACAAGTAACCTTGAAAGAAAATAGGCCTTTTTAATAAATGATAATAGGGGGTGGGGGTGAGGTAGGTAGAAGGATAAATGATCACATTCCTCTTGCAGTCCTCTAGGATTCTTTACTGTAGATATGTGTTTAATTATTTTTTTTGTGTATTCGCTGAAGAAGGCTTCTTGCCGACACGTTCGTTGTTTTCTCCCTCAGGTTTCCCTATACTTATATTCTCTTATTTCTTTACAAAGTCATATTGTTTTGAATTTTTTAATAAGCCCGCCACACGGTCATTTGTAACTCTGACTACCGCTCGACCATATGGCCAAATGGTAACTCTGACTACTGCTCGGCCATATGGCCAAATGGTAACTCTGACTACTGCTCGGCCATGTGCCCCAATGGTATCTCTGACTACCGCTGGGCCAAAAGGCGGCATGTTTGAAGTCCCCATTCACGAGAAACTCGCCAGCTGGACGGGATTTGATAGCATGATTGAAACAAAAGCATGAACCACCCAAGTTGGCAAGACGACAGAGAAACATGGTGATGGATTAAAGATCAGCTCTCCGTAATTGTGTCTGATTTAGCTATGAGACACCTGGCGGTACAAACAAGGGACGTAAACAATGCATTAATTAAAAAGATGAATTCAAGACACACGCTTAAAAACATTACGCCCATGATCAACCTTCAATGTTTTTGTGCATAACATACAATAGCACTTAAATTGTTCATATAGACACACATTTTGTAATATGTATAAATGAATCTGGTCAGGTTATACTTTGTTTCGTTATGCACGATGATTGAAGTACATCGAATGATTGAAGTACTTCAAACGATTGAAATACCTCGAATGATTTATTTATTTTTTGTGTGTGGAAGGGTTAAACTGTTATCTCCCCTTAGCTAGAGTTATCTCACTTGTTTGTCGTTTTTGCTAACAACTTCCAGTTACCTCACCATTGGCCGTTTCTTTTACATGACATACAACACAGAGACGCCACTAGAGCTCACAACACACATATGTTTGTTTAGGTTATATACTTCAAAACTGAAAGAAAGGTTTCCATTTCTCAGAGAAAATTCACACGTGTTGAGAGTCAATTACAGCTTTGCTTTTGATCGCATATTTTCTATCAACTAAACTTGAGGGGGGAACTATCGGATACAATTCGCCTCTAAAAATAAACGTTTCAAACATTTACGGAGATGATATACGGAGAGCTGGATTATTATAAAAATACAACTGTTCAGGGGCGTGGGCATAGAGCTGTTGCCATGTCATGAAGGTGCTTACCAACATCTTAAGGCCCCTTGACTTACAGGCGTGCAAATTGAGCTTAAGGTATTGCCTTAAGCGTTTGGGGGGGGGGGGTAGCTTTAGAATTAATTAAACACCGAAAAATTAATTAGGGGGATTTAAAAGTAACAAGTACATTGTAGTGAAACATCTATTTCATTTTTATCACAAAGCAATGAATTTTTATTGTTTTTTTTTCTCTGAGCTTAAGGTATTGCCTTAAGCGTTTGGGGGGGGGGGTAGCTTTAGAATTAATTAAACACCGAAAAATTAATTAGGAGGATTTCAAAGTAACAAGTACATTGTAGTGCAACATCTATTTCATTATTATCACAAAGCAATGAATTTTTATTGTTTTTTTTTCTCACTGCTGATTATAAAATGTAGTACAAATAGTGCATAAATATCACCGATATGAAGTTGATAGAAATTTCGTTTTTAAAAAAGCTGATTTCTTGATTTCTTATCTGGCTTAACTGGGTTAATTAAGTTTTTGCAAAAGCATTTGCTTTACTCTAGCTGGCAACAGAGACCCGGCTTGTCGCTCTTAGTCTTCTTTTATTTCCAAATATCTAGAGAAAAAAGATTATGTTTTAGCCTGGAAAAGAACACACAGAACAATCAAAGGACCTTTCGGCTAAATGCCTTCTCCGGCAGAGAAAACCCCAAGACACGACCACAAGACAAGACACGACCACAAGACAAGACAAGACACGACCAAAAGACAAGACAAGACACGACCAAAAGACAAGACACGACCACCAGACAAGACATGACTACAAGACAAGACGAAAAGACACGACAACAAGGCAACAAGACACAACAGAGACTGGGATAATGTGACCTGTTCTTGTCATTCCGGGGGATATTTTCTACATTCTTCATGTTCAGCACACCACGCCCGCACCCTCCCTCCCCACTGTGGGAAATAGGGCTCCACCACCATAGGCCACGAGTTCATCACCCAGGCCAGGAGTCCTGAGAGTAGGACCAGTCTTATTGTATTTGACAGTCGCCGGACAGGGAACCTATAACTCGTGCTCTATCGAATTGGATTGATGGTTGGGGCACTAAACAGTCAGTGCCAATAGGGCATGTTCGTGTTACTCTGATGTTACTGTGTTGTCATTGAAATGTTACTCTGGCGTTACATGAGGATTTTGTTAACTTTGTGTCGCTGGCAGATTAGGTAGACAATTATATTTTCTTCAGAATAGAACTGAAAGCTAGTAACGAGAATTGGTAGGTTGGGGTGGGGGGTGGGAGGCATGTTCTGTTACAGTGTTGTCCTTTTGGTAACAGGTCACTTTCTCGACAGATATTTCATCGGCAGAAATTTAATCGGCAGAGTTTTCATCGTCAGAAATTTCATTCACCGAAAAAACCATTGAAACGAAGATCAACAGTTTAAATACAAACTGTGCATTGACTTATATTATGGTGAAGAAAACTCATTAGATGTTCTGTCTGCCGATGAAGTGTCTGTCGATGATGTGTCTGCCGATGAAGTGTCTGTCGATGATGTGTCTGTCGATGATGTGTTTCTCGATGATGCATCTGTCGATGATGTGTTTGTTGATGATGTGTCTGTCGATGATGAGTCTGTCGATGATGAGTCTGTCGATGATGTGTCTGTCGATGATGTGTCTGTCGATAATGAGTCTGCCGATGATGTGTCTTTCGATGGTGTGTCTCAATCAGTGGCGTCAAGTAATGGAGTTTTGGATAGGGCAGCCCAGAAGACACTTTTGTTTTTTATATGGAGGGGCGGCAATTTCGGCCAACGGCAGAGTGGAATTTTTTTGTCGTTGAAGGGTCAGTAAAAATCTAGTTGGATCTAATCCTAGCTACACCAATGCTAAATATACAATATAGAGACCGACCGAATTTCGGCTTCGGCGCCGAAACTTGCCTTTTTATCCCTTTCGGCCAAGTTTCGGTTTCGGCCGAAACTGAAAAGTTAACTTTCAGCTTAATTCCGGTTTCGGCCGAAAGAGAAAAGTTAACTTTCGGTTTTTCTTCAGTTTCGGCCAAAATTGACTTAGACTTTCAGCCATCCGGCCGAAAGTGACAAGGATTTTCGGTCATTTAATACAAACTAAACGATATTTAACAACAAACTAAGGGACATTTAAGAAAAAACTAAACGATCTTTAAAACAAACTAAGCGATCTTTAAGAACAATCTAAGCGATCTTTAATAACAAACTAAACGATCTTATAGAACAAACTAAACGATTTTTAAGACCGAACTAAATGATCTTTACGAACAAAACAAATGA
>CAXITT010000015.1:1758298-1775461 GCA_964033795.1 Lymnaea stagnalis | reverse complement strand
GATGTGAGTGTGGTGCAGGTGGGTGTGGTGCATGTGAGGGTGGTGCATGTGAGTGTGGTGCATGTGAGTGTGGTGCATGTGAGCGTGGTGCATGTGAGTGTGGTGCATGTGAGGGTGGTGCATGTGAGGGCGGTGCATGTGAGTGTGGTGCATGTGAGCATGGTGCATGTGAGCATGGTGCATGTGAGGGCGGTGCATGTGGGCGTGCTGCATGTGAGTGTGGTGCATGTGAGGCGAGTGCAAGATTAATGTGTGTGGTACGTGTATTTATACTACCAACCAGGGCCGGCATTTCGTCTGGGGCGTCAAAGTCTAGGGGAGTCAAAGTTTAGGGGCGTCATTTTGATCTTAAACAAAAATGTAAATATTATATTCGCGGGAGATACTTTTATATACTTGAAGAATTTGATTCTTACGTTCTTTTTTTGTTCCAACCAACGTCACGTGACCAATGGTAAAACACTGCTGTTTAAACCAAATAATCGGACATCCAATCTCAGTTGGTTAAACAAAGCTGTAACTGAAAACATTGAGGCCATTTATTGATAAGACATTTAGTGAAATGCTGAATGTTTAGCCTAACATCAGCAATTTCAATTTGAAAACAAAGGCAAATTATATTTTAAAAAAAAAGAAAATGTTACTTAATAACGAGGCTATTTTGAACAACACTGTATGCAGAACTCCTCCGTATTTGTTTTGAACAACACTGAATGGAGAACTCCTCTGTGTTTGTAAGTGAGAATGTCCTTGTTTACAGAAAGCAAGACGATGGAATAGTTTATAAATTATTAGTTGTTTCTTTTTAAATTATTTTTTTCATTAAAGAGCGAGTTTTCATACTAGAAACTATAATTTGCAAACCATAACATTTTATTATTAACTGTAAAATAGCATCACACGATGTTATCCAGATAATAACGGCAGGCACTTTGCGATAATTTCCACCTGCTATCGCGAAAACCCATAAAAATTTCTTCTTTTTAAAAGACGTATCTATGTAATAATGTTTCCGTTTCTAACATCATTCAAAGTTTTATGAAGTATTTCTTTGCTATATCATACGCCTACCCCTTTTCGAACCCCTAAACTATAATTTTTTTTCAATAATCATGATCTTAAATTACCAATTCTAAATGATCATTAATTAGATCATTATTGTCATTAAAGGAGTTCATTGGCGGCTGATTTCTATACTAGAAAAATACTTTAGATGTCATGTGTTTTTAAATTGTTAAATGTTGGACATACACTACCACTTTTCGTGCCGCTAAGTTAAATTTGTTCCCCTAAAAATTGTGAAAACACAATCTTAACAAAAACTGTATATACCATTTTAAATATATTTTACATTAATGGATTTTAATATACTGATATCTTCATTAATAATTTAACCAAGCTATTTCCTTTGTTTTCTACTATATCATCGAAAAATCGTAAAAGCAAAGAATTCTTTTATCTAAAGAAGAATTGTTTAACCTTTTTCACGTCTGTAAAAGCCTTGAGTGTCTTTTTGACAGAAATGTTATTAATCTCATTACACTATATACCAACTTTACTTTTCGCAATGTACAAAATATATTTTCATTGTTTGAAAAAAAATCTGAACCTATCACTAATTTTCAAAATTAAATTTTCACGTATTTAAAATGATTGTGTTTTGCTATTCATGGGTCGACTTATGTCAATGTACCCACGTTTTGTTAACGCCATTGATTTTTTCCCAACTGTAATATAGGAATTATAGATATTGTCATCAACGTAAAAATGTACACATCCTATTTCCTAACCCCGATATGTATGTAGCTAAGAAGGTTAATTATGTATCAAAGTCGTTCCTTTATTCCGAGGCGTATCTTGTGCGGCCTGGGCAAAATTTCAATAAAAATGTAATCAAATCATCCACGGGCTTGTAGCCCCATACGTACACAATCACACAGTGTTTTGCAATTCCTATTGTTTGTTATTTGGATAATAGATAAGTACATTAGTGAATGCTATTTGGGGACGGAGTTTCGCTGCGCTAATTGAAATTGAAAGTACATTTAAAGGTTACGTTCTTTTTTGCGTGAAACATTTTATAAAAGTATATTTTTTGAAAGAAAAGTGATTTAAAACTTATTTAATGTTTTTTGCTTTTTTTTAAAGCTACATTTTGTGTTTTCTATTAACCATTTAAAAAGCAATCAAACCTATTTATTAACTTTACTTTTAAGAAGGGGAATATGCATGATCAGTCACGCGCGTTTATTAAATCAAAGAAACTTAGAGCTGTTGCTAAAAATAGGCTATTCGCGCTATGACGTCATTAGCGTGTTTATTTAGAACAACTTAATTTTCATTTAATTTCGCATTAATAACAAGGCACAAAAAGGACAAAAAACAAGAGATGTTTTCATTTCCCCGATCAATGTGATTACGATGTATTTCTTAGATCATATTTTTTTTTCTGATAACTTTCAAACTCATATAAAATGCTTTAAATAGTTCCTTTATTATTATTTTTAATGTGTTTGTAATTTATAATAATAATAATTCAACATATACTTAAATAAAAGCGGACACAGATTTCCGAATAATAACAGAGAACCAATATCATCGTTTTTAAGAAAACAGACGTATTTAGATCGCTTCGTCTCTTTGGCGTTATGGTCAGCATAGCTTATTCTTAGATACATATTGGACCGATTTACAAAATGTTTTAACGAAGATGAATATTTTTAGACATTATTGAATTTACTTTATAGCAAGATATACACTCTCTTGTATATACTCTTGTACACACTCTCTTGTATACACTGTCTCATACTCTCTCTTGTACGTAATCTCTTGTATACACTCTCTTTTGTACACACTCTCTTGTACACTCTCTCTTGTACACTCACTCTTGTACACTCTCTACTGTTCACACTCTTTTGTATACACTCTTTAGTACACACTCTCTCTTGTACACACTCTCTCTTGTACACAATCGTTTGTATACACTCTCTTGTACACTCTCTCTTGTACACTCTCTCTTGTACACTCTCTATTGTACACACTCTTTTTGGATACACTCTTTAGTGCACACTCTCTCTTGTACACACTCTCTCTTGTACACGATCGTTTGTATACACTCTCTTGTATACATTCTCTCTTGTACACACATACTTGTACTCTCTCTCTCTTGTTAACAATCTTTTGTGCACACTTTCTTGTACACACCCTCTTGTATACATTCTCTCTTGTACATACATACTTGTACTCTCTCTCTTGTACACTATCTTTTGTGCACACTTTCTTGTATACACTCTCTCTTGTACACACACACGAGTACTCTCTCTAGTACACACTACTTTGTACACACTCTCTCGTGTACACTCTCTCTGCTACACACTGTTGTACACAATTTGTGGTTACACTCTCTTGTACACACTATTGTACACAGTCTCTTGTAAACTCTCTCTTGTACACACTCTTTGTATACATTCACATGTATACAACTCTTGTATGCACTCTCTATTGTACACACTCTATTGTACCCGCTATAATTTACACACACTCTTGTACACATATCATTGTACACACTCTCTTGTACATACTTTCTTGCACACAAACACTCTTGTACACACTCTATTGCACCCATTCTGCTAAGCAAGATATCCCTCTTGAGAGTTCTTTTATTTTTACAGTCAAGACAATGCCTTGATTTTAGGGCTTTCAATGGGGCCCTGCAAACCCTGGGGCCCTGCAAACCCTGGGACCCTTGCAAAAAGACCATCAAATGTGAATACAGAGGACACAAATTATAAAAGATGCAGAGGCGTCCAAAACTTAAATGCGCAAAAAATAAATTGTATCGGCGGTAATTGTTGTACAGGTTTTAAGTATAAATGCGCAAAAAATAAATTGTATCGGCGGTAATTGTTGTACAGGTTTAAGTAAAGTATTATAATAATAAATTACACATTTAATGAAAAAACTGTTTTAAGCCTTTTATCCAAGTTTCTTGATTTAAAAAATAGCATCTAAGAATTACACCGATTAATCTATCGGTAAAACCCGTGCATCTAACAGGTAGAGATTATAGCATATTGCCTGCCATTATCTCGATAACATCGTATATCTTCAAAAACTGATTTTAAAAATGTATCTGTACAGAACCTGCGCTCTTCAACACAGTCCCTAATGAGGGTTCCCTGTGTGGATGGACACAGAGAGAAGTCATACGGGGTACGCTCTTTTGAAGCTATAGCGCCTAAACTGTGGATCAGTTTGCCTCAATCTTTAAGGGACATTGGAAATGATAAAAAGTCAGTTAAGAACAATTTAAAGACGTTTTTCTTTTAATAGATTTTAGGACATGACAGCGCTGTAAGCATGCTCAAATAGAATGGCCCGAAGCGTTATAAAAGTACTCAATTATCATGATGGTATTTTCTAGTATTTAAGAGCCTATTTGACACAGGAAAGGCTCACATCTTTGGTTATGATGTTTATTAAAATGATGTTAACATTCGACTAGATGATGGTGATGTCATCAGTCATTTTCTCTTCCACAACAGCCAGCAAAGTTTGCTTATAGAATGGTCAACTGTGACAAGTACACTAGTTATTGTGATAAGTGCACTAGTTTTTGTGACATGTACACTAGTTATTGTGACAAGTACACTAGTTATTGTGGCAAGTAAACTAGTTATTGTGACAAGTAAACTAGTTATTGTGACAAGTACACTAGTTATTGTGACAAGTACACTAGTTATTGTGATAAGTGCACTAGTTTTTGTGACATGTACACTAGTTATTGTGACAAGTACACTAGTTATTGTGGCAAGTAAACTAGTTATTGTGACAAGTACACTAGTTATTGTGACAAGTGCACTAGTTATTGTGACAAGTGCACTAGTTATGGTGACAAGTACACTAGTTATTGTAACAAGAACACTAGTTATTGTTACAAGTACACTAGTTATTGTAAAGAGTACATTAGTTATTGTGACAAGTGCACTAGTTATTGTAACAAGTACACTAGTTATGGTGAAAAGTACACGAGTTATTGTGACAAGTACACTATTTATTGTGACAAGTACACTAGTTATTGTGACAAGTACAATAGTTATTGTGACAATGAAATGTTTTAAAAGTTACAAAATTGTATAGTTATTTCATGCTTAAAGTCTGACACATTTCTTGACAGAGCTGTGCCTTTAAAAAACGTTTTAATTTCAAACATTATTTTTCAATGTTGCTATATAAACTATAAATAATAATTATGTTTTATTGTTTATGTATAGTTGGCTAAATAAGATTGCGACCTTAAGACTCTTCTCATCAGTCTTCTCCGGCAACACATTTTTAAATAATTAACAGTTAATATCAACCTGAAATTATGAATTGGCTAGGGTGCTAAATGTGTTGGTGGCTGGCCCTGCTCGTGACCATTATTTTTGGTAGTATTAGTGGTTTTATATAGCGTGGTACCCCAGCCTAGGGCTGGGCTCACCACGCTGTACATACAATTGAACAAACATAGTCATGAACTTAAAAATTAACATCCATTCATTAAATCAAACAAAACAAATGTCTATTCACTCCACACATTCAAGAACTATTTACATGTCAAGCCATGGACGGCACCCAGCAGCATGGTTTATCGGTCACAAAGGGGAGGGGGGGGGAGGAGGGGAATCAGTCAGGAAAGTAGAGTTTAAAGAGATGTTTTCTGAGTGCAGTTTCTTAAGTCGGTGATTGGTCGGTATATTACGCATGTGTAGTGGAAGAAAATTCCATTGTTTGGGGCCACAGAAAGAGAACGATCGTTCACCGTATGTTTTTTTGCGAATCTTGGGGACAGAAAGAATACGCGCGTCTGCGGAGGAGCGAAGCTGTCGAAGGGGTGAATAGACAGAGAGAAGTTCGGTTAGATAGGAAGGGGAGGAATGGAAGAAAAAATTGTGTCTGGGAAGAGGGAGAGTTTGTAGTCAATCCGTGCTTGTACAAGGACCCAATGAAGAGAATAAAGTAGTAGAGTGACGTGATCACGTTTTTTTTTTGCCTTTAGAACTAGCCTAGCAGCCGAGGTTTGAACCTTTAAGACTTTGACTACACCTGTGATAGACATGACTTGTCTTTGACTACACCTGTGATAGACATGACCTGTCTTTGACTACACCTGTGATAGACATGACTTGTCTTTGACTACACCTGTGATAGACATGACTTGTCTTTGACTACACCTGTGATAGACATGACTTGTCTTTGACTACACCTGTGATAGACATGACTTGTCTTTGACTACACCTGTGATAGACATGACCTGTCTTTGACTACACCTGTGATAGACATGACTTGTCTTTGACTACACCTGTGATAGACATGACTTGTTTTTGACTAGACCTGTGATAGACATGACTTGTCTTTGACTACATTTGTGATAGACATGACTTGGCTTTGACTACACATGTGATAGACATGACTTGTCTTTGACTACACCTGTGATAGACATGACCTGTCTTTGACTACACCTGTGATAGACATGACCTGTCTTTGACTACACCTGTGATAGACATGACTTGTCTTTGACTACACCTGTGATAGACATGACTTGTCTTTGACTACACCTGTGATAGACATGACCTGTCTTTGACTACACCTGTGATAGACATGACTTGTCTTTGACTACACCTGTGATAGACATGACTTGTCTTTGACTACACCTGTGATAGACACGACTTGTCTTTGACTACACCTGTGATAGACATGACTTGTCTTTGACTACACCTGTGATAGACATGACTTGTCTTTGACTAAATTTGTGATAGACATGACCTGTCTTTGACTACACCTGTGATAGACATGACTTGTCTTTGACTACACCTGTGATAGACATGACTTGTCTTTGACTACACCTGTGATAGACACGACCTGTCTTTGACTACACCTGTGATATACATGACCTGTCTTTGACTACACCTGTGATAGACATGACTTGTCTTTGACTACACATGTGATAGACATGACCTGTCTTTGACTACACCTGTGATAGACATGACCTGTCTTTGACTACACCTGTGATAGACATGATTTGTCTTTGACTACACCTGTGATAGACATGACCTGTCTTTGACTACACCTGTGATAGACACGACCTGTCTTTGACTACACCTGTGATAGACATGACCTGTCTTTGACTACACCTGTGATAGACATGACCTGTCTTTGACTACACCTGTGATAGACATGACTTGTCTTTGCCTGCCTGTAGGCAGATAAGAAGCCGATAAAAATACTTTACACAAGCTTCCCGTTACTGTACACAAACTTGCCCCCCCCCCACCCCTCCGAACAATTAGACTGGCCTGTCCAACCGGTCAAATTTCCAGCATACAAATGAAGTTGAACAACGCTAGAGCTGGATTATGTCTCCTTGTCGGCCTGCTCCCACGGGGGATCCTGGACACGTTCTCGGCAAAGTTCATTTTGCCAATTTGTGTGAACATCTCAACTAACACACAAACTGTTGGCTGTAGTTCATCTCATAAGCTACAGAACGTAAGGATGAACATCTCAACTCGTACAGAAATGGTGGGTCAACATAGATCTTACAGAAATAATGGGGTTAACGTCTCCACTCTTACAGAAAGTATGAGTGAACATCTCAACTCCTACAGAAAATGAGAGTGACTATAAGACACAAGAGTTCTTGCCTTTAAAAAAAGAAGAACAAATCTAAAATAAGAATTAATTGACAAAAATGTCCTTTAATTAATGAACCGATTAGATCAGTGATTCTCCACCTGTTTTGTGTACGCCTTATCACCTAAAATAGTTGAATGCAGCATCACCTTTTCCCACATTAAAATAGAAGGGAAAAAAAAAGACTTGTACACTCGTGTCTCGTAAAACAAAGACGTGTATCAATGACGGTGTCCATCATTTAATATAAATATCAAATCCTTATTTTCTGTTCAAATAAATAGCTTAGGCTAGCATGATGTTTGAGACATGTCCTTAAAGTATTAGAGAATCAATTAGTAAAGGGCGATGTCGGGAGAATTTAGGACATCAGATGGTGACGTCGTACGCAAATAATCTTGAAATAGCCGCCCCCACACCTTTGCCGAGGGGTGGACTCCCCCAAGTTGGGAAACACTGGATGGAGAGCTCCATGACAACAATTTTGAACCCAACTATAGAATAACTTACCCGACATGCCATCCTAAAGAAGGCTGAGAGAATCCATGTGTCCGTACATACAGAGCGAGTACTCCATTGATCGTTTTTTGTATTTCTTCACCTTCCAATCTCCATGAAAGTTTTGAATCACATTGTCGATAATCAAAAGTCTGACTCAGTTATTGGTTTACACTATGCAGCCAAGCACGAAGGAAATTTGAAGGCAAAAAAAAATGAAATCAGACACAATATACCGGGATAAAAACCTGATCTATGATGTATTCAGGCCTACGGCATCTAGTTTTGTCTATATTCTTTTCAATTAATTTCGTCAGATATGATGAATGTAATCCAAAAATCTATTTGAATATTTTAACTTCGAACTGAGTGTACACACCTAACTTGATGCACACGATACATGTCTGAATGAAATGGTTCGTTAATATGGCTGGAAAACATCCTCTGATACGATATCGATAAATTTGACAGCTGTATTTATTAGCCTACAAAGGGTATGAAACCCGCATACCAAAACCCATGTATTGTGTGGGAAGTACTGATTGAAATGAGACCAGTCATGAAGAGAGTTATGTGGGAAGTACTGATTGAAATGAGACTAGCAAGGATGGGAGTTTCGTAGGAATTAATGATCGAAATGAGACCAGTCATGAAGAGAGTTGTGTGGGAAGTAATGATCGAAATGAGACCAGTCATGAAGAGAGTTGTGTGGGAAGTAATGATCGAAATGAGACTTGTCATGAAGAGAGTTGTGTGGGAAGTAATGATCGAAATGAGACTTGTCATGAAGAGAGTTGTGTGGGAATTACTGATTGAAATGAGACTAGCCATGAAGAGAGTTGTGTTGGGAATACCTGATTGAAATGAGACTAGCCATGAATAGAGTTGTGTTGGGAATTGCTGATTGAAATGAGACTAGCCATGAATAGAGTTGTGTTGGAATTACTGATTGAAATGAGACTAGCCATGAAGAGAGTTGTGTGGGAATTACTGATTGAAATGAGACTAGTCATGAAGAGAGTTCTGTTAAAGAACAGTAGAGAACTGAAAAATGATTTTATTTTTAATATTGATCTTGTGCATATAAAGCGTGCTAGGTTATGTCCCCTGGCATCCAAAAATTTATTTATAACCAAAATTAAAGGGAGAACACTCACATAGATTTCTTGACAACGAACTTAAAATGGCATTCCCTTTATAGATTTAGTTACTTAACAGCTTAAAACGATATTGCCAACGCAGCTTTACTGACAACGTCATTTAAAATGATATGGTAGAAAAATTCCAGCCAACAACGCTTGCCACCACCAACCAAACGTTCAGCTCGTCCACACATCAACACTAAAACGTCTGCAGCAGCAACACGTGTATAACATTTTGCAAACAGTCTTTTAAAGATTTTTAAAAAAAAAAAAAAAAACAGTTATGGGCTGAAAACTATTAATTAACGAGGCACATCTGTTCACATTCCATGATGAAAGCATGCCCTAGAATTATATATAAACCAGGTATGTTTATACATTGAGGCCATTCAACCTCTGGGTTACGAAACGTTGGTGTGGTCAGAGGAAAGAGGCTCCAAGAAAAGACGCGAACAAATTCCTCTGTGTTACAGAACTTACGTGGACCGACTGACAACAACAACAAACCAACACAACTAATCGATACATATTTATAACAGGAGTCGTAAATCTACACACACTACAATGGTGGACTAGCACACACACACACACAAACACACAGTAAACATATATGCATAACACACAAACACAATACACGCACTCACAGAGACAAAGCCGCAGACCCACACACACACGCCGGGACGTGCTCATGCCAATATGCTCAATTTACGACCGTCTTTGTCATTCAGTTACAATCACGTGAATATCCGGGTTAAGCCGTGTAAGCATTTTTTTTTTTAAATCAGGGAGGTAAAGGAATTTTGTACTGAGGATAAAGTGGTGGGTGGGGAGGGGGTGGGAGAAAGATGAAGGAGTCTTGCTTTTTGTGTGGGTGGGGGAGCTGCTGGTTGTCCTTTTCTTAAAAGACAAGATAATCTCATTTTATAGGCGATGAAAATTCAAATTTTAACAATAATAAATTCACTTTAGGCCGTGTGGCCCCGATAAGTGTATGTATTATATAAGACATTTATTTAGTCACTGTGGCAGCCTGTAAGTGCTTGTATTATTTAGACATTAATTTAGTCACTGTGGCAGCCTGTAAGTGTTTGTATTATTTAGACATTAATTTAGTCAGTGTGTCAGCCTGTAGGTGTTTGTATTATATAAGACATTAATTTAGTCAGTGTGACAGCCTGTAGGTGTTTGTATTATATAAGACATTAATTTAGTCAGTGTGACAGCCTGTACGTGCTTGTATTATATAAGACATTCATTTAGTCAGTTTTGCAGCTGTAAGTGCTTGTATTATTTAAGACATTAATTTAATCAGTGTGACAGCCTGTAAATGCTTGTATTATATAAGACATTAATTTAGTCACTGTGGCAGCCTGTACGTGCTTGTATTATTTAATTTAAGACATTAATTTAGTCACCGTGACAGCCTGTAAGTGCTTGTATTATTTAGACATTAATTTAGTCAGTGTGACAGCCTGTAAATGCTTGTATTATATAAGACATTAATTTAGTCACTGTGGCAGCCTGTACGTGCTTGTATTATTTAATTTAAGACATTAATTTAGTCACTGTGACAGCCTGTAAGTGCTTGTATTATTTAGACATTAATATAGTCAGTGTAACAGCCCGTAAGTGTGTGTATTATATAAGACATTAATTTAGTCAGTGTGACAGCCTGTAAATGTTTGTATTATATAAGACATTAATTTAGTCACTGTGGCAGCCTGTTCGTGCTTGTATTATTTAATTTAAGACATTAATTTAGTCACTGTGACAGCCTGTAAGTGCTTGTATTATTTAGACATTAATTTAGTCAGTGTGACAGCCTGTAAGTGTTTGTATTATATAAGACATTAATTTTGTCAGTGTGACAGCCTGTAAATTTTTGTATTATATACGACATTAAATTAGTCACTGTGACAGCCTGTACGTGCTTGTATTATTTAATTTAATACATTAATTTAGTCACTGTGACAGCCTGTAAGTGCTTGTATTATTTAGACATTAATTTAGTCAGTGTGACAGCCTGTAAGTGTTTGTATTATATAAGACATTAATTGTGTCAGTGTGACAGCCTGTAAGTGTTTGTATTATTTAAGAAATTAATTTAGTCAGTGTGACAGCCTGTAAGTGTGTGTATTATATAAGACATTGATTTAGTCAGTGTGACAGCCTGTAAGTGTTTGTATTATTTAAGACATTAATTTAGTCAGTGTGACAGCCTGTAAGTGTTTGCATTATGTAAGACATTAATTTAGTCAGTGTGACAGCCTGTAAGTGTTTGTATTATTTAAGACATTAATTTAGTCAGTGTGGCAGCCTGTATGTGCTTGTATTAAATAAGAGTTTTCATGTAAACTGTTATTTTCATCAGTCAGTCAAACGATTTGTGTTTTTAATGTATGGCTCTTCATGCAGCATTCTCAGTGTGAACATTACAATGAAAGAGGTCAAGGGGTGGGTGGGGGAGGTGAAGCGATTCATTGCGCCACCTGTCATTAGACGGCCATCAATATCAGCAAAAGCCAAACAAGACAGTGCCAACTATGAACATCAATGCCAGCTTTATAGAACAAGTAGTAACTATGAACAGCCATGCCATCTTTATAGAACAAGTGCCAACTATGAAAAGCAATGCCCTTTTTATAGAACAAGTGCCAACTATGAAAAGCAATGGCATTTTTATAGAACAAGTGCCAACTATGAACATCAATGCCAGCTTTATAGAACAAGATCCAACTATGAACAGCCATGTCATCTTTATAGAACAAGTGGCAACTATGAACAGCCATGCCCTCTTTATAGAACATGTGCCAACTATGAACATCAATGCCAGCTTTATGGAACAAGTGCCATCTCTATAGAACAAGTACCAACTATGAACATCAATGCCATCTTTATAGAAATGATTTTAAACATTGAGAAAAGAACAGAGGGACGTCACCTTTGACTTCGTAAATGTTTTCTACATAGGTTTGAAGATGATTAAGGCTTCGACTCGAGTAGACGCCTTGACCTAAGCCTTAGCTGTCTTATGTAACGGAGACTTGCTCATACTTTAGCTGTATAATGTAAGGTAAAGTTGCTCAGACTTGAGTTGTCTTATGTAAGTGAGAGTTGCTCAATTTGCCAGCCTCACTCCCTCGTCCTATACTATTTTTTCCAATGGCATGACATAGTCAAAACGAGTGGCAATAGACCATGATGCAGTGGCTGACCACTTGTGTCTCAATACGATCGTATGCGTTCCACGTAGCAGGAGCTGTCGGAATTGTGCATTGTGTCAATGTCAAAGCGCCTTCTGGACTTAATCACGAGACTCTATCTCCGGGTTTAATTTCAGAGGTTGCCTTCTCTTAGATGGGTTACCTTCTATTAGATGGGTTACCTTCTCTTAGATGGGTTGCCTTCTCTTAGATGGGTTACCATCCAAGGTTAACGAGTCCCATCTACCCGGGGTGACTGGTGGTGTTTTTGCTTGTCTAGGCTGGGGATTGGCTCAGTTGAAACCACTCATCCACCCAACCACTCAGCCATACAGCCACCCAACCACCCAGCCACCCAGCCCATACGACTTATATTGTACACAACGCACATTCCTTCATGTATTTTGTACACATTGTAAATCATCATTTATATCGTTCAGAACTTAAACCCGTATGTTAAATTGTGTAAACATGTTAAACCTAGGTGTTATTGTGTACAAACAAATCAGCGTGTTAAATGTGTATAACCTAAACCCATGTGTTGATATATTGTACACAATTTAAAATCACGTGTTGTAAAAGGTACACCATTAAAATCAATATGTGTACTACAACTGTTCCGTTTTTTCTTAAATTACATGTACAAAGAAGAACCAGTGCCTGGTACACATGAAGGACACACGTGTTGATCGTGTACACAGGAGGGACGCACGTGTTGATCGTGTACACAGGAGGGACGCACGTGTTGATCGTGTACACAAGAGAGACGCACGTGTTGATCGTGTACACATGAGGGACGCACGTGTTGATCGTGTACACAGGCTGGATGCACGTGTTGATCGTGTACACATGAGAGACGCAAGTGTTGATCGTGTACACAGGATGGACGCACGTGTTGATCGTGTACACATGAGGGACGCACGGGTTGATCGTGTACACATGAGGGACGCACGGGTTGATCGTGTACACATGAGGGACGCACGTGTTGATCGTGTACACAAGAGGGACGCACGTGTTGATTCTGCACGCAAATTGAAGAGAACGTTTTGTTTATGAGACAAATATTGACCTAAGTCCAAGGCACGGCTCACTACGTCCAAGGCACGGCACACTACGTCCAAGGCACGGCACGTGCAAAGTGGAATGTCTTCATAACAGGCTGCACCCTCAGGGTGTGAGTTTTAAACACACCTGTTAGAAGCAAGTACCTTACAGTGTCTGCCATGTACGATGTCAACAAATGGCATGTACAATGTCAACAAATGACATGTACGATATCAACAAATGATACGTACTATGTCAACAAATGACAAATACAATGTCAACAAATGACATGTACGATGTCAACAAATGACATGTACGATTTAAACAAATGACATGTTACTTGTGAGTACCACGAGGTAATAATTGATATGCAACACAAATTATTTTTTTTAATCAAATCATAGGGCATTCTGTCATTGGTAATTTGTGTCACCTGAAAACATATCACTAGTAAGTATGTGTCACGTGACATCATGTCACGTGACATCATGTCACTAGTAACTTACGTCACATGATATCATTTCATTAGTAGTTTGCATCACATGACATGTCACGAATAATGTGTATCACATGACATCATGTCACTAGTTATTTGTATGATATGGCAACATGTCCCTTATTACTATTTGTATCATATGACATCATATCACAAATTATTTGTATCACGAGACATTATGTCACTTGTTATTTTGTATCACAATTGACGAAGTTACAAGGAAGTGCACAACACATGTGGAATATTGTAAGTTTTTCATGACGTAATGGTTACACTGTGACAGCGCATCCTGTCACAAATAAATTTCTATATTAATATCAACATGTGAGTCAAACTATATTACATTTTTAACCAATCAAATTTTACCCTTTCCAGTAAGTATATTATTATTTTTTTCAAGAGTCCAATATCCCGAATAGTCCAATTTTCATGAATTGTCCAATAACGGGATGGTCCAATAATGGATTCAATGGAAAAGAACGTTTATCTAGTATCCAGTGACGGTCAAAGAATATCGATTATTTCCATCAATGTTGAAGTGTTTGGGAAAATAACGTGTGAAAAAAGTAGGAACACGTCTAAAACCATGAAAACTATGAAGGTTCACAAGCCACACTGTTCACAGCATGGTCTAACCCTACTACCGCCACTACAACAGCGGGCAGGGGAGCGGAACGTTGAGCCATTGATTCCAGGCAAGCGCGCCACTAACCCGTGTGGAGAGCAGACGGCCCGCAGACTGCTCCAATACCACGGTCCCTTTCAGAACGAATGTCAGGATTGAGAAGGGAGCCGGGAGAAAAAGTGAGTGAGAGGTGAAGAGAGAAAGAGAGAGAGAAAATAGAGGGCAGCTAAATGAAGTGAATCACCACCAGCTGCAGTAGCCGTGACACCAGCTGTAGTACTAGCCGTCACCAACAACAAAGCCGTCGATTGTGTGTTTGGATATCAATTCTAAACTTCGGACATTCACAAGTGTTCTTTATATATATGTAATGTCTCAATTTCCAACTATTTATGCCTCGTGCGATTTCTCACAACTGCCAGGTGTGACGGATTTGTACCGACCAAACCACCACGTGTTGTAAGTACCACTTTACTTACTGTACCGCTAGAAACTTGATAATATTTTAAGACGTGTACCGGGCACGGCTGCAAGTGTCTAGGAACCAGCGCCATATGACAGCAACCATCCGTAAGCTGGTATCACAAGACGGCGAGCGCCAACTACCACCACCGGCCGACATGAAAGAGTTCCTGCTATGACGATGTTGATGTAGCACCTCGCCTCGTATCTCCGTTGCTTTAAGTTCAAGTTATCATCATTACAACTCACAGTTCGTCCTGACTTGCAGACGA
This sequence comes from Lymnaea stagnalis, assembly GCA_964033795.1. NCBI lineage: Eukaryota > Metazoa > Mollusca > Gastropoda > Lymnaeidae > Lymnaea > Lymnaea stagnalis. The sequence goes on along the minus strand of CAXITT010000015.1, from coordinate 1,760,045 downwards.
TAAGGTGAGCCGTTTGCCTTTCATACTTTGTTCATTTTACTCGCCAGGTGATAACCCCCTCGATCCCGTCAGCATGTCATCCTTTCGATTCATGAACTTTTCAACAGAGTATTTTGTTCATGAACTTTTCAACAGAGTATTTTGTTTTAAGAAACCGAATCAGAATCACTTTTTCCGAAGGAATTCGTGTTGTTCTTAAATTTAAAAAATAATAAATTTCCTTTACAATGAATAAACCTCTTCCATTTGAAATGTGAGACTATGCTTATTTCAGCAATCGGTAACTCATGATGATAGGTTAGTCAAGAAAATTTCGTATTTAATACACAATTCTCTTTCTCCAAGTCACTTGCATCCAATGTATCGATGGTTATCTGCACTGGCTAATTTTAAATGCATTCTCCCGTTACATCCAGTCACCTCTCGAGTTGGTTTCCAAATGTCCTGAGTTTGGCTTTTTAAAATTGTTTATTTTTTTTTTTAACGCCAACTCTGCATCTGTTCAATTAGTGCGCTTTCAATTGGTAGGCAATGATTGTCCAACGGTGTGCAGTTCGCGACACTTGTAACAATACGCTAAGAGTTGACTGAGGTCGCATGCGGCTTTTGGAAGTGACGTGTCTGTTTTCGTTTTCACCTGAGCGTGGTGCAGTACATGAGCCTGTCAGTGTTGTTAGTTTCATCCCTAGTCTATAAGTACATAGCGTTTACATCCTCACGGTGAAACTAAATCAACGTATTACGTTACATTGCTGTGGGTGTTACAGTGTTATCCTAATCGCTGTGAGACGAGAAAATATTTCAGCTTTAACCCAGAAACCTGAGCATGTATTTGCAGGTTTCTGGTTTGAATCTATTTCAACAAAATATCATTGTTGTGTCTGGTGTTACTCTGATGGGTGGACAGTGGTAGTTCTCTATGGGTGGACAGTGGTAGTACTCTGATGGGTGGACAGTGGTAGTACTCTTATGGGTGGACAGTGGTAGTACTCTTATGGGTGTAAAGAGGTATTACTCTTATTGGTGGACAGTGGTAGTACTCTGATGAGTGGACAGTGGTAGTTCTCTTACGGGTGGACAGTGGTAGTATTCTGATGGGGTGGACAATGGCAGTACTCTGATGAGTGGACAGTGGTAGTACTCTGATGGGTGGACAGTAGTAGTACTCTGATGGGGTGGACAATGGTAGTACTGTGATGATTGGACAGCGATAGTACTCTGATGGGTGGACAGTAGTAGTACTCTGCTGGGGTGGACAATGGTAGTACTCTGATGGGTGGACAGTGGTAGTACTCGTATGGGTGGACAGTGGTAGTACTCTGATGGGTGGACAGTGGTAGTACTCTGATGGGTGGACAGTGGTAGTACTCTGATGGGTGGACAGTGGTAGTACTCTGATGGGTGGACAGTGGTAGTACTCTGATGGGTGGACAGTGGTAGTACTCTTATGGGTGGACAGTGGTAGCACTTTGATGGGTAGACAGTGGTAGTACTCTGATGGGTAGACAGTGGTAGTACTCTGGTGGGTGGAAAGTGGTAGTACTCTGGTGGGTGGACAGTGGTAGTACTCTGATGGGTGGACAGTGGTAGTACTCTTATGGGTGGACAGTGGTAGCACTTTGATGGGTGGACAGTGGTAGTACTCTGATGGGTAGACAGTGGTAGTACTCTGATGGGTGGACAGTGGTAGTACTCTGATGGGTGGACAGTGGTAGTACTCTGATGGGTGGACAGTGGTAGTACTCTG
>CAXITT010000015.1:1739265-1751954 GCA_964033795.1 Lymnaea stagnalis | reverse complement strand
AAAATTCAGGCATTGATGTGTGTTTGGGTTTGGGGCCCCTTTTTAAATTCCCCCCCCCCCCCCCACGTACGCCGCCACATGTACTTGACCAAATTTAAACGCTGTTTTTAATCGGGTTTTTGTTTGTTTGTTGTGGTACTCTTAACATAATTATTAAAAAATAATAACTTTTATAATTGAATTATTTTTCCTATTGCTAATATCACTTTTAATTTTAATAATATAATTTCTACAATATCTATTGCTATGTCTTTGCCTTTTTTATTTTAGTCTCTCTTCTTAATCTTGCAATTACTTTTTAGTGTTGACATCAGTTTTTACAAAAACATTGTTTTGGTTTTTTTTTGGCTGATTTACTTTTTTCGCTCTTTTTATAATCTTTTACTGCCGTGATCACCCCCACCCCCTATAAATGGTTGGGGTGCCCTTTGAAGTTTAATTGAGGGTAGGGGGGCATTTAGTCTCTAAGATAGAAAGTTATTTACGTTTCAACAATGAAAATTTGTATTTTTAAGAAGGTGAATTGGGAGTTAGGGCAACGCCAGTCAGAAAGGGCACTTTTATTGAGTTTATTTTATTCCAATTTATTTATTTAATTGCAATAAAAATTGACATATTTTATTGCTATCATTTTCATCCTTCAACGTTGAACGTTGACCCCAGATCGGTGAATATTGAACCCAGATCGGTGAATATTGAACCCAGATCGGTGAATGTTGAACCCAGATCGGTGAATTTTGAACCCAGATCGGTGAATGTTGAACACAGATCGGTGAATGTTGAACCCAGATCGGTGAATTTTGAAACCAAACCGGTGAATGTTGAAACCAAACCAGTGAATGTTGAAACCAAACCAGTGAATGTTGAAATCAAACTTGTAAATTTTGAAGCCAAACCGGTGAATGTTGAAACTAAACTTGTGAAAGCTGAAACCACACTAGTGAATGCTGACACCAAACTCGTGAGTGTTGAAACCATACTTGTGAATGCTGAAACCAAACTTGTGAATGTTGAAACCAAACTTGTGAATGTTGAAACCAAACCGGTGAATGTTGAAACCAAACCGGTGAATGTTGAAGCCAAAAAGGTTATGAGAAAAATATGATTGTCTGCTGCATGAGTTTATTTTGAAAAGACAAACTAGTGGTTGACGACAGTGCTTGGGGTCAAGCTAACAACAGGTCGTCAACAAAACTATTTGATTGATTGTCAATGTTCGTTTAAGATATTTCTTAAGGTTATAGGTGTAGGCCCCTGCCAGTTACCATCAATTCTAAGAGTGAGCCATTTAATCAATTATTCTATCCCTGACAAATCCACTTCAATGTGACTTTTACTCGCCATGTAATATAGCCTTGGTCATCTTGACAGGCCACCTGCGTACTCACCATTTAATATAGCCTTGGTCATCTTGACAGGCCACCTGCGTACTCACCATGTAATATAGCCTTGGTCATCTTGACAGGCCACCTGCGTACTCACCATGTAATATAGCCTTGGTCATCTTGACAGGCCACCTGAGTACTCACCATGTAATATAGCCTTGGTCATCTTTGCAGACCCCCTGCGTACTCCCCATGTAATATAGCCTTGGTCATCTTGAGAGGCCACCAGTGTACTCACTATGTAATATAGCCTTGGTCATCTTTGCAGACCCCTTGCATACTTACTGTGTAATATAGCCTGTTCATCTTTGCAGACCCCTTGCATACTTACCGTGTAATATAGCCTTGTTCATCTTTGCAGACCCCTTGCATACTCACTGTGTAATATAGCCTTGGTCATCTTGGCAGACCCCCTGCTTACTCACCATGTAATATAGCTTTGGTCATCTTGGCAGACCCCCTGCGTACTCACCATGTAATATAGCCTTGGTCATCTTGGCAGACCCCCTGTGTACTCAACATGTAATACAGCCTTGGTCATCTTTGCAGACCCCTGCGTACTCACTATGTAATATAGCCTGGGTCATCTTGGCCGGCCACCTGTGTACTCACTGTTTGACATAACCATGGTCATCTTGCCATGAGAAGGACGCACAACTTGTTGGACGATTGTTGGAAAACAACGGTTTAAACTCTGTAATACGTTCCTTTTTTACTTAGTTATTTCTCTCTCTCTCTCTCGCTCTTTCCCTCTCTCTCCCTCTATTTCCCCCCTCTCTCCCTCTTTTGCTCTCTCTTTCTCTACCTCTCTCTCGCTCTCCCACACACTCTCTATCTTTCTTTCTCCCCGTCTTCCTTTCTCTCCCTCTCCATTTTCACTGCATCCATACATCTCTCTCCCTATCTATCCCACTGCCCCACACGCACTCCCTCACTCTATTTCTCTCTCCCTTTATTTCTCTCTCTCTCCATTTTAATGGGTTCATCCATCCCTCTCTTTCTTTATCTCAATCCATCCACCTCTCTGTCTTTTTCTATATATTCATTCATTCATCCATCTATCCATCTCTCTCTCCACCTCTCTCTCTCTCTCTATTTCTCTCTGGCTATCTCTCTCCAAGTTTACCAAAGTATATACGTATAATATAAAGTTAAATAACGATGTGAAGGAATTTTTAAATTAACCCAACGGGGCTCATGCTCCCCGCTAACGGTGGGGAGGGGGGGGAGAGGGGGGCATGCTGTTTGTGCACTGTCGCACGAAATAACTTGTCACTATAGAGGGGATTATATACACTCCCACCCTGTCATAGTTGGGTAATTTCTTTAGACATTCAAAAGTTACATTTTCCTCTAACGGCTGACCTACTTATGTCCGCCTCTAAAAATAGACACATTCTTAGGGGTCTCAGATTTATTTTTTTTAAAGCAGATCTATGTATATTGTAGATCTATTTATATTGTAAATATATATATATATATTGTAGATGTATGTATATTGTATATCTATGTAAATTGTAGATGTATGTTTAATATTGTAGATATATGTTGAAGTCATGGTCTAAAACAATGGTTCTCAACCTGTTGGTCGCGACCACTTTGGAGGTTGAACGACCCTCAAAGGGGGTCACATAAGACCAGGGTTTCTTTCAGCTATATCTCGGGGGGGGGGGGGGGGGGGGAGATATTTAAAAGCTTTATCGCAGTCCACCACTTGTTATGATAGATTTTATGATGGTCACGGTTGATGACACCTGTAAGTGGATCAGACAGCGTTCAAAATGGTGGCAAGGTAACTCGGACTTTACAATCAACACTTTACTTCTAAACAGTGTTTTAAAAAAATAATAATTGAATAGCATGACCGTATTATAGGCCTACTGATCAACTAAGGCCGTATTATAATAGGCCTACTGATCAACTAAGACCGTATTATAATAGGCCTACTAATATACTAAGACCGTATTATAATAGGCCTACTAATCAACTAAGACCGTATTATAATAGGCCTACTAATCAACTAAGACCGTATTATAATAGGCCTACTGATCAACTTAGGCAGTATTATAATAGGCCTACTGATCAACTAAGACCGTATTATAATAGGCCTACTGATCAACTAAGACCGTTATAATAGGCCTACTGATCAACTAAGACCGTATTATAATAGGCCTACTAATCAACTAAGACCGTATTATAATAGGCCTACTAATATACTAAAGACCGTATTATAATAGGCCTACTGATCAACTAAGACCGTATTATAATAGGCCTACTAATATACTAAGACCGTATTATAATAGGCCTACTGATCAACTAAGACCGTATTATAATAGGCCTACTAATATACTAAGACCGTATTATAATAGGCCTACTTATCAACTAAGACCGTATTATAATAGGCCTACTGATCAACTAAGACCGTATTATAATAGGCCTACTAATATACTAAGACCGTATTATAATAGGCCTACTGATCAACTAAGACCGTATTATAATAGGCCTACTAATATACTAAGACCGTATTATAATAGGCCTACTGATCAACTAAGACCGTATTATAATCGGCCTACTAATATACTAAGACCGTATTATAATAGGCCTACTGATCAACTAAGACCGTATTATAATAGGCCTACTAATATACTAAGACCGTACTATAATAGGCCTACTGATCAACTAAGACCGTATTATAATAGGCCTACTAATATACTAAGACCGTATTATAATAGGCCTACTGATCAAATATGATCATATTATTATAATCATTAATGATATTAATATTATGTCTAATCAATTGTGACGGTATTATACTAGGCCTACTAATCAAATAAGGCCGTATTAAAATAGGAGAACTGTTTTTTCTGGCATCCGTCCGTCACAATGTGACGATGGAGTGGGCTTCTGGGGACGAAATCCAATGACCTTGAATTATACTTCAAGGATAATAAGCTGGTTCCCAACAGCAAATCGCCTCTCTCCACACCGCTGGATAACCCAAGGGAACATCATTGGATGATACAGCTTGGCACCAATGACGTCGCAAGAGTTGTCGGAATGTTTCATTGTATCAATGTTATCCGGCTTTCGGGACTCCATCTCCGGGTTTGATTTCAGAGTTGCCTTCTCTTAGATGAGTTGCCATCCAAGGTTAACGAGTCCCATCTACCCGGGGTGCTGGTGGTGTTTTCTTGCTGGAATTGAACTCCAGACCACTGACTTGAGATTTGCTCAGTTTAGACCACTCGGCCGACCAGCATGTGACGGTATTATAATAGGCCTACTAATCAACTGCTTGAAGGATCTTAAAGTAAGAGATCAAAAACTAGAAATTGATAAGTATTGTAAAATTGCATACTAAGTAGACGATAAATTTTCAGGTTTGAAAGTTGTCACGGGATTCTTCGCACAAAAATATATTTATATTCATTTATACTAATGATGCCTTCCTGTGAAACCATGCAAACCTCATTTATAATAATCCTATTCGGTAATAATAGCATAAACAGTAGTCTATAAAGGTCATATGTCACTATCATATTCCGTTATGGCAGTAATGTATATATATTCAATAATATAGGTCATATTGACTAATGCGATAGACAACAGTCTTGTGTTCAACTCAGACTGGCATAGACCATGGAACAATAGAACCATAGACAACGGCATTTTGTTCAACTCAGACTGGCATAGACCATGGAACAATAGAACCATAGACAACAGTCTTTTGTTCAACTCAGACTGGCAAAGACCACGGAACAATAGAACCGCCAATAATGACGTCTTCACCTTTGAAAATGACACGTGACTGATACCCAGCTATATTTTTTTCAATTCTGTGAGTTCTGCTCTTTGATGATACTATGAATATCCAATGAAGGCACGGCATCTTCCACGCAAGTCACCGTCAACGCATGTCATCTTCCACGCATGTCATCTTCCAGGCACGGCATCTTCCACGCATGTCACCTTCTACGCACGGCATCTCCTACGCATGTCACCTTCCACCCATGTCACTTTCCACGCATGGCATCTTACACGCATGTCACGTTCCCTGCATGTCACCTTCCACGCACGGCATCTTCCACGCATGTCCCTTTCCACGTATATCACCTTACACGCACGGCATCTTCCACCCATGGGAAAGCTTCCGGCTTATTTATTGGGAGGGAGTTAGAATCGTCCAGAAAAGAAATTCTAGAAATTGCATCACCCGAGTGCTTTCTTTGCATCCCATTTAGAACTTATTTGAACATTAGCAACCTATTCCCGATGAAGAGAGGGGTGGGTAGTGGTAGAATGCTTCCACATTTACTCGGTGATGTCAATATTGTAACAAAACGGCATAAGCGGTGGATGCTACAGCTCTACGTTGAACAAAAGGGGGTAATCATAACAACTCATCCCCCCCCCCCCCCCAAAAAAAAAATTTTATTAAATATATAAAAATAATATAATTTTTTTTTTTTTATTATTACTCTTGAATTTGACTAGGAAACATTTACTTGTGGCTAGATCCACCAAATGCTCTATACTCTATACAGTAACAGGCAATGGACAATCTGTTTGCTCTGTCTAAGTTAAAAAAAAAACAAGTACACCATCAATCAGGGAGAAAAGCTCGAAGACAAACCAACCAAGTGAAGTGTTGAAAAACGGAAGTCTCGTGACGATATGATCGCCTCCTTTTCTTAACAACCAACGACCACTTTTGGGTAATCTAAGACCGGCCAGATAGAGTTATCTGCCGTGAACACTTGGTTGCTACTGTCTAAGCCGGGGGTGTGAGAGGTGCCTCAAGTGTTATAGACGGGTGGCGACCCCTAGTGGCGACCCCTACTTTAGCTGTTGCCTAATCAAAACAGGACGATTTCCTGATAACAAGTTTCCCTTTGATGAGAGTTTTTTTTCAATCTATTAAATATTGTCTTCTGTGCTAATGTATGGTTTTAGGTTACTACAAGTTGATATTTATAGAGCGAAAGTTACCTAAATAAATGACAACGAAATGCAATGTCAGCAAATCGAAATAAGTCATGTTAAATCATAATAAACGTAGTAATGTAATAGTTGTCGTTCAGTAATTTCAACCTAATTTAGAATTTATATATTAAACTTTTTAAAAATGTTTCTTTCCATATTGCCATATTATTTTTATAAATATATTAATAATTGTTAACGCCACAAATATCAACGAAAGTTTGAAAACCAAATATGTGTGTTAAGCAATTCAAGAATGAGTAGGTCTGGTGTGTTCGATTCCTAACCGTCTAGTTTTATCATCAGATTATTTTTTTTATTACAAATCGTATGTATCCGTCATTTTTGAGTGGCCAGATGCTGAGGTTTAGATAGTAATACCCAGACACACACCCACAGACACACATCCACACACAACCATACACACACCCACATACACCCCCACACACCCACCCGCCGCACACACACACACACCACAAACACACACCCAGACAACCAATGTGGTGGAGCGGTTAGACTTCTCTTTTTTTTTGTTAAGTTCAAAGTAAAATTTAAATGTAAAAAAATTATGAGACAGCCGGTGTATTCTGACAAAGTCAGACAAAACATACGCTGTTGGGTATATAGACAGACAGTGTAAGTTGACAAAGGAACACAAAATATACGCGCTTAAGTCTAAAGATTTTTTTTTTAAATTTTAATGTCAATGGTAAACTTAACAAATTTTGAACTTGTTCGCGCCAATCTGCCCCTCACCCACACGCACCCTCACACAGTCTTTCTACCCCCACCCCCTAAAGCTCTTACATAATCACTAAATATAGAGGTAGATCAGGGTGTTGCTCACCGTTGGAAGGCTTCACCAAAGATTGGTGTGTTTTGACGCTAGAGGTAACAAGGGCACGACTGCCACAAGGGTGCGACTGCCACCCAAGAGTGTGACTGCCACCCAAGAGTGCGACTGTCACCCAAGAGTGCGACTGCTACCCAAGAGTGCGACTGCCACCCAAGAGTGCGACTGCCACCCAAGAATGCGATTGCCACCCAAGAGTGTGACTGCCACCCAAGAGTGTGACTGCCACCCAAGAGTGCGACTGCCACCCAAGAGTGCGACTGCCACCCAAGAGTGCGACTGCCACCCAAGAGTGCGACTGCCACCCAAGAGTGCGACTGCCACCCAAGAGTGCGACTGCCACCCAAGAGTGTGACTGCCACCCAAGAGTGTGACTGCCAACCAAGGGTGTGACTCACACCCTTTTTACATTTTGGGATAAATCAAATTTTCTTGATCAATTATTATTTTCCATTTATATTATATATGTGTAATATTTTCTTTTGCAATTACTATTTTATAATTAAATATGTAATAATGTATCAGATTTTGATTGTTTCTTCAAATGTCCATGATATACATTCGCTACAAATTCTCACTCCCTGCATTGCTACGAGAGAGAGAAACATTGACAAGGGTCTTTATGTCTTAGATCACTTGTGTTAATGGGTTCTGTGTGGGTTAATATATGAGTTGATGTTAGGGATCATAAACGTATGACCGGATTAAATTATATACGTATAATTTGACCTAAAAATATAAGAAATAATTGAGCTATTTATATTGGGGAATCCGATAAACTATGACAGGGGAAATAGCTGAGACAAAATGGGGAAGGTTTTTCCAAATAGTCAGATAAAGATGTAGGAGACAGACAACTAAACATGCAGGAGACAGACAACTAAAGATGTAGGAAATAAACAGCTAAAGATGTAGGAGACAGACAACTGAAGATATTGGAGACAGACAACTAAAGATGTAGGAGACAGACAACTAAAGAGACTGAAATGGACGTACAGGTGTAAAAATTATCTATCGAGATAAACCAAGCCTTGGGGTTCTTAAGGCGAAATCTAAAGATTGGCAACTCCTGTGTGAAAGAAAGAGCATATAAAGCCTTTATCCGTCCGATTTTAGATTATGCATCTTCAGTCTGGGACCCATTTCCCCAGAAGAGCATTGACAGGTTGGAGGCGGTCCAGCGACGAGCAGCACGCTTTGTCCTAAACCGCTACAGGAATACCTCTAATGTTGGCAGCATGCTAGAAACACTAGGCTGGTCACCATTGGAGAAACGACGACGACAATCCAGGCTCTCCATGATGTACAAGATAAATAATGGGCTGGTCCACTGTTCCAGTATTAAACAGAAACTCGTCCCTCTCCCCCATAGACAGCGACGAGGCCATGACAGGCAATTCAGGCTCATACCAGCAAGAAGCCAGTATAGGAGCTGCTCATTCCTGCCCAAGACAATCAGGGACTGGAACCATCTTTCAAAAGGAACAGTTGAGGCGACAACACTAGACACATTTGTGTCTATTGCCTCAAGCCTTCAAACCCCTAGTGCATAATTTCCTCATCAACATCAGTAACAGAAACATTGCAAATCCCATCTACATGCATAGGAGCCAAAATGATCAATAAATTGATCGTGGGCCCTTAAGATATAGAAGAAGACGGTATCGAATTTTATAACCTTTGAACAGAAAGACATCGTTTCCGAGATGTCTTATCGACATATTAATAATAATAATAATAATAAAGATTATTTAAAAATCACGCTTCATCCCCAAAGGCTCGAAGCGCAGTACATACCACAGCGAAGTACAAAATGCAACATTACAAAAATTACATACGAGAATACCCATTCTAAGTCTTTCATACCTTGCAATCATAAACAACACAAGCCAATGTACATCTACAAGATAATAGCTAGATAGATAACATCCCCCGAGCAGGTGTTTGCGAAATAGATAAGTCTTTAAATCAGTTTTGAAAGACTCCAGTGTCTGGCTGTTTCTGAGAGCGATAGGAAGGGTGTTCCAAATTGTTTGGCCAGCAAATGTAGGATACATATTATATAGTGAAATTTCTTATTCACGTAATATATTGGAATGTCTTGTCCAAATAATATAGTGAAATGTTTTACTGACATAATATAGTAAAATGTCTTACCGACATAATATAGTAAAAAGTCTTATCGACATTACATAGTGAAATGTCTTACCGACATCAATTACTCTCTCAGTTGTGCGTATTGAGTTAGCTCAAACAGTGCGGTTCCTGGGTGTCTACCTAGAAAGTCACAGTAACATGCTATGCAAGGCGATTTTTTTAGAGCTGCGCAGGATTAGTCACATCAGGCCCTTCCTAACAATTGATGCAACAAATAGGCTGATGTCAGCATTTGTGCTATCACGCATGGACTATTGCAATGCTCTCATGGTGGGTCTTTCAGCTACGCTCCTGGATAAAATTCAAATAGCACAGAATAATGCAGCTCGCATTGTTCTCCGCAAACGCAAGTTCGACCATGCTAAAACACTTCTGAGAGAGTTGCATTGGTTGCCGGTGCGTGCTCGCATAGAGTACAAAATCGCAACTTTGTGCTACCGCTGCTTACATGACCTGGCGCCGTCCTATCTGAAAGAGCTGCTGACGCCTTATGTATCCACTAGAGAGCTCCGCTCATCCGATAGTGGCAAACTCTCGACACCACGTGTTCGCCTTGAGACTTACGGAAAGCGCACTTTCGCATTTACTGGTCCAACAATTTGGAACGCCCTCCCAGACGATCTCAGAAACAACCAGACATTGGAGTCCTTTAAAACCGATTTAAAGACACGTCTATTTCGCAAACACCTTCTGGGATGATTGTCTACCATATCTTCCATTTAATGTATATTGGCTGTATTGCTTAGGGTTGAAATGGGTAGAAAGACTTTGATATTGTATGCTTGTAATTAGTTTTTGTAGTGTTGCGTTTGTTTTAAATGTGGTAAGTTATATTACTTTGTACCGCGCTTCGAGCCTTGAGGATAAAGCGTGTTTTTGAAATAAACTTTATTATTATCATATTATAATGAAAAGTCATTCCGACATGATATCCCAGCCAAATTATCTGGAAATGTTTTCCTGGAAACATATTGTCAAGCCGTTTAACTCAGCACGCTCAAAATATGGAGAAAAAACAAAGAACAAAGTAGAGAACTCTTCATGTATTATGACGATGACGATAAACAAAATCTAAATATTCTCATTTAATATCATCGAGTCATCTTGAGGACTGTCCAACAAAAGAGAGATAACTCCTCTAAATTGAACACATATTTAAATCCCCGTTAAAAAGTAGTGTTTCTTTTTTTGTCCTCTAAATAAAAAAAGTCCAGTCGTAGGTGAGAATCTCCGAGTCATGCTAGACTCTAGTAAAAATAGGCAAAAAGGCCGATTTTCCCCCGTTTGGACTACCTATTATAAGCATTTGTTCAGCTCAATCAGATAGAGTAAGTGAGTGAACATTAAATTTTGAGTTTCATAATTTCGCGGAGCACTTGCAGCTACCTCGCGGAGCACTAGGAGCGGAGCACCGTTTAAGAACCACTGTGCTAGAGAAAACCAACCGTTACTGGGCGGGGAGGGGCCCACTGAGCTGGAGACGCGGTGTCGTGTTTTACTCTTCGTCTCACCTTGTACCCAGCCAAGCACTAAGTTAAATCCCCCCGAGGCCTGCGTCCATGTTCCCTCAATTGAGTTAATCCCCTTTTCCACCGGTAATAATCTTTATTTTACAACCACCAATTAATGATCTTTGTCAGTGGTTCTCACATCGCATTTAACGGAGGCCAACGATCTCCTAGTACGTCTTGGGTATATCCATCTCCCGGGTGCCATTTAGGGGCGTTTGTAAGGGCGCTCCCCACCCCAACCCTTTTTAAAATGAGTAAATGGAAATATTTTATGTACGAAGGTCTAATTAGAGCTAAACTTTTTTTCAGCACTCCGTCTATCTTAGTGCCCCGGCCGGCCGGGGGGGGGGGGGGGAAGCCATATCTCGCCACCGCAAAAGAAGGCAATTAGGCTGGGTTTTTAAAATGAGTAAATGGAAATATTTTATGTACGAAGGTCTAATTAGAGCTAAACTTTTTTTCAGCACTCCGTCTATCTTAGTGCCCCGGCCGGCCGGGGGGGGGGGGAAGCCATATCTCGCCACCGCAAAAGAAGGCAATTAGGCTGGGATGTCGTATGGTATTTTTCATCATCTAGGTAGAAAGCGAACATACATATTTCATTTTTATATTTATATCAGCTACTTATTATTCAACGGTTTTCTCTCCTAACACTCCCCTACCCCCCACCCCACACACACACACACTCACCAACACACACACTGACTGTAGTAGTTTTCTCTAAAATTCAATGGATGCAGAATTTATTTGTATAATTATTATTGCTTAATATAAATTAGAATGCTTCAAAATCAATGTTAAACTTGTCCCTTGTATACGGCATTACATTTAAGTAGAAATGGCTCATGTGAAAAAATAAATAGCTTGTAAGAAAGTATGGCTCATGTGAAAGTATAAATGGCTTAATCAAAGTATAAATGGCTCATATGAAAGTAAAGGGCTCATATCAAAGTATAAATTGCTCATATGAAAGTATAAACGGCTCATATGAAAGCATAACTGGCTCATATTAACGTTAATAGCTCATATGAAAGCATAAATGGCTCATAAGAAAGTATAAATGGCTTATAAGAAAGTATAACTGGCTCATATTACAGTAAATGACTCATATGAAAGTATAAATGGCTCATATGAAAGTATAACTGGCTCATATTAACGTTAATAGCTCATTTGAAAGCATAAATGGCTCATAAGAAAGTATAAATGGCTTATAAGAAAGTATAACTGGCTCATATTACAGTAAATGACTCATAATGAAAGTATAAATGGCTCATATGAAAGTATAACTGGCTCATATTACAGTAAATGACTCATATGAAAGTATAAACGGCTCGATAACATTCCACTGAAAGCATGATATTAAAGAGCCACAAAGTGATCAAAATGAGAGGACATCACTGGATGCCTTGTGATCAAAATGAGAGGACATCACTGAATGCCTTGTGATCAAAATGAGAGGACATCACTGGATGCCTTGTGATCAAAATGAGAGGACATCACTGAATGCCTTGTGATCAAAATGAGAGGACATCACTGAATGCCTTGTGATCAAAATGAGAGGACATCACTGGATGTCTTGTGATCAAAATGAGAGGACATCACTGGATGCCTTGTGATCAAAATGAGAGGACATCACTGAATGCCTTGTGATCAAAATGAGAGGACATCACTGGATGCCTTGTGATCAAAATGAGAGGACATCACTGGATGCCTTGTGATCAAAATGAGAGGACATCACTGAATGCCTTGTGATCAAAATGAGAGGACATCACTGAATGCCTTGTGATCAAAATGAGAGGACAT
>CAXITT010000015.1:1674673-1698826 GCA_964033795.1 Lymnaea stagnalis | reverse complement strand
GTGGTGTCCTTTGGAGACCAGCTTTTGCCCAATGCAGCTACTTAGCCTGAGTGGTGTCCTTTGGAGACCAGCTTTTGCCCAATGCAGCTACTTAGCCTGAGTGGTGTCCTTTGGAGACCAGCTTTTGCCCAATGCAGCTACTTAGCTTGGGTGGTGTCCTTTGGAGACCAGCTTTTGCCCAATGCAGCTACTTAGCTTGGGTGGTGTCCTTTGGAGACCAGCTTTTGCCCAATGCAGCTACTTAGCCTGAGTGGTGTCCTTTGGAGACCAGCTTTTGCCCAATGCAGCTACTTAGCTTGGGTGGGGGTCCTATGGAGACCAGCTCTTGCCCATTGCAGCTACTTAGCCTGGGTGGTTTTCTATGGAGACCAGGTGTTGCTCAATGCAGCTACCTAGCCTGGGTGGTGTCCTATGGAGACCAGCTGTTTGCCCAATCCAACAGGTTCACTCTTCATTTAGCCAATGGATCCAAGAGAATGAGAATGGTCAATACAACTTGATACTAATTGCATCGCAGGATTTACTGAACTGACATTAGTATCAGCGCCACATCCTTTTTGGGACTCCATCTCCGGATTTTTCAGTTTTGGTTTACTCCTGTAGTCTTACCCTAGCTTCCTGCATTGATTTATACATTTCTATTGATATTCATTCAACACATTCCCGTTTTTCATCAATTTTGGTACAGACTCAAATTTGTAAGTCAGCCATCTTGGTGCTAACTGGAAGCTCATTAACACTATTATCATATGAAAACTAGTTACAGTCGAACCCGCTTATATCGACCTTGGTTGACTCGCCAACCCGGTTATGTTGATGTTTTTGAATTGGAACCGCCAAATTATCTCTTCGTCTTAGCATTTTCTCCTCGGTTATGTCGATTCTTTTGTGTTGTCAAACCCTAATATCTTGAGCACAAAAGGTGGCCAAATTTGCCACATAACCTTGGTTATCTCGATTCCCATGACCAATCGCCAGCTTTTGAACTCCACAAGAAGAAATAGCAAAAAACAAATAAACTAGTTTTTCATAATTTAAAACAATTATTTATTTTTCAAATGTGTTTTAGAATGAACCTAGAAGTAATTTAAATACATATGTTTTAATTTGAGGTTTAAAAACCCTGTAGAGTCCATATTATAAATGACCATAATTTGCCGTGTGAAAAACGTTGTCATGGGCAGCCATTCATGGTCACTTGCATAATGGCTATGCCATGGTACTACATCAGATTTTGATTCATAAGAGTTTGCCATGTGCAAAAGCTATTTAACCATTGTTCAAGGAAAGCTTTAATTAAATAGTCATGTGCCAAAGTTGAAAGTTCAAAATAAGTAGTCCCTAAATAGTATTTTAATAAAAAGGGGATGCGTTGCCTTATATAAACTATATAGTCATTGCGCATGACGCGATCCGCAGAATGAGGTCAAAAAATGTTGACGCTTCGTCCATAATAGAAAATACCAAACGAAATCATAGCTCAAAAAGTACTTAAGTAGTTAAAAAGTTGATTCCGGTTTCATTTTTTTAAAATTTGAAACTTGCTCTAAAAACTGTAATATTTACAAATTGTATTATTTTTTACTGAAGTACCTGCATTTATTAATGCACATCATGTACATAAAGAAATTTCAAGCACATGTTAATATATTGCCACCATGTTGGTTTCGGTTTATCTCGATCATCGGTTATATCGATGCTTTATGGCAAACCCTGAGGCCATTGACATAACCTGGTTCTACTGTATATAAGCATGAAGGACTCTTAACAAATAAAATAAATTTTGAATATCCACAATATTATTAACACAAATAATTTTCTTTCCTAACTTCAGAGCTTTAAATTAAAATGTTAATAAGCCAGTTTTTAATAGAATCTGCTTTAGGCACTTAAGTATTACTAAAATGAGTGCTTTTCATTGAAGGTTAAATTAATTAAAAATGCAATGTGAAGAAATGTATGTTGTTGTTTTTTTGTTTTTTTAATTTTGTTTTGTTGTTTTTTCCAGATTTTTTTTCCACTCTGATGCTAATTATTTAAAATCATTTTTATGCTACTGGCTACAACGTTTAGGTCAAATTCTTCCTCTTTATTAGATCATTATCCAGTTTTTCAAAAATGGAACTTGTGAAAGACATTAAATTTTGATCTGAAAAAATCTGCAACAAGTTAGTTAATTTTAAAAAGTTAATGAGACTTTTGTCATATTTATTCTTAGGTACAAAAAAGAAAGTAGAGGAAAATATGAATTGCCTGACCACAAAAGCATTGCCAGCTCCTCACAGCGTGGGAATGCTTATAGGGCAGGCAATCTCATTCCAATGGTGCCATTTGCCCCTGGTGGAAGGGGGGACAACCTCATGCAAGGCGATGACACAGATCATTCCAGAAGGTGCGATGAAGAACTGCGTCAGGTTCCAGAGCTGCCAGAAGAGGAAGAAGCTGAAGCTTTGGAAATGGTAAATGTCTCATTGTGTTCTTAAGTTGTGCAGAAATTTATATTTACGCAAAATATATTCTAAACACCCACAGCTTTATGTGATTCTTTATACTTTGAAATGGCTAAAATTACTTATGATAATACATGTTTAATTAATACAAGGAGCAATTTTAAGTAAAGATTAACAAAAAAATTTGTCACTTTTTCAGCAGATTTATGATTTGTAATGCTTATTTGTTTAACTGCATTCTGACCTCATAGCTTTAATAAAAATCAAGAATGGTTTAAATAAGATTAGTCAGCTTTGATCTTGGCCTTAGCCTTATTTATTTTTTATTATAGTTATTACTTTACCAGAGTATAATTTTAATGCAAATAATTTTATATTCTAAAAGATAAGGATGTATTAAACAGTTAGATAGTTGCAGTAAGTTTCAGCCACACTCATGGATATGCCCCAAACATAAAAGTTGTTCCATGTTATTCTGGGGCATGCATGAGAATTTTTGTTACATAAGATTGTTGGACTGCCATAAATCTTTTAAGTAGAATAATAAGACACATCAACACATAATATGACATATTGAGACAAAAAATTTGTGTAAATAAAACAGTATTGATAAGCTTCAATTTAAAGACAAAAATTTAGATGTTTGGCTAATAGGTGCATCAGTAGAGCAAAAACATAAATTGCTAATTTAAGTTTACATATATAAATATATATAATATAGGCCTATATATATTTGTTTATTTATCCTGCCTATTGAATAGGTGGAAAAATAGAAAAAAAAAGGTTGTGAACAACTCCTTTGCAAAATAATGATAAGGAGAGCAGAACGAAAGTGGGAAATAGAGTGGGTAAAGGTGAATTTTGTTTTTGTTTATATCAAATATATTTATTTAAATCTGTCTTCAAACCGAAGCCATTTTTTTTTTTTTTTTGTTCATCAATAGGAGCAGCTCACAAAACAAAAACTACAGGAAGACATGGAAATGTCTGGCGAAAATGAAGACAGTGATCCACAAGAGAGAAATTTAATCAAAAGCAGATATCACTCACAGGCCAAGACAGTGCACAAGGAAATGATCAAGAAAGCCGGTTCTGGTAAGAAGTCTGTCTCTTACAAAAGGACCCTGAATGGTGTTTACAAAGGCCTACCAACGGACCAAGAAGAAACGTCCAATGATGAGAATGAGTTTGGCGAACTGAAAAATTCAGGGCTTGAAACAGATTTTAGCTTTCAGGATTTGCAGGTTATTCTTGATGGAGATAAAGGCATGGACGAGGTGAATGAGAAACTAAATATGAATGAAAACAGCAGTGAGCCGGCATATGCCAATGATCCCATGTTGTTAGTATCAGCAGATGTACACAAAGACAACCCCACAAAATTGGAAGTTGTCTGCATAACCAAGGACAAGCCTGCTAAAGTTGGCAATATTTATGTCACCCCCAGTGAGTTAAAACCTGTCATGTCCACCTTTGGGCCTGGGATGACCAGCACCCCCAAAAATGCTCTAGCAAACACCAACGCAGGGGACAGTGGAAAACAAGAGGGGTATTTGACATCAGATAACAATTTTCACAATGTTCCAGATAAGCCTCGGAGGGAAGTCCCGTGGTTCACAGAAAATCTTCCTGTAATGGGCGATATCCTAGAAGATCCTCATGAGGACCAGCAAAGTATTGTTAGTGACAGTGCTAATTCTGCATCCATGTATGGAAGTAGTGAAATATTTGACATCCAGGACCCTGAAAACACTTACTACAACCTTGATTCAGATTTCGATATACCTCCTCTAGACCCTGAAGATATTTTATCAGATGGAGGACTCCCCAGTCCCTTAGGGTTGCCTATGTATAAATTGCGTACCAAGGGAAAGGCCAATGATGATATAAAACTCATTCCTGGGGCTTTGAAATCACCTGGTCCCAATGCCAACAGATTAGTTCAAAATCCTCGGCCTAACAGCAGCATAATTCTAAGTACAGGCAACACCCAGAGCAAAAAGACTCCAGCCTCATCAAAATCCAGTGACTCTCCACCTCTGCCCCCCCATCCTGAAGTCAAAGGTGTGAGTCAGATGGACACAGTGTTTCAATTTCCTCCTCCACCAAAGATGTACAATCCTCCTCAAAACATTACCTGGGACAAGAAGGTGAAATCACAAGAGTATGGTGGGGAGTATGTACAAATAAAACAACCCAAGAACCAGACAAACAGCTCACCACAGCAGACAAGTTCTGGTCCAGGGGGTTCTGCTCTAAATACAACTTAGTAAGTGATTTTATTGGTTTATATATTTTGTTTTCAATTATTTATTCTATTGACTTTTATTTAAGTAATCTATGAAGACTTTAAAAAAAACAGCTTTGAACTATAATTTTAGTTAATTATAAATGACCACCAGTGGGACATTGCTTGTAAAATTTTAACCCATTAATCTTGGTTTTTATCTACAGTATGAATTTGACAATTTTGTCCACCCTGTGTATCCTATCCCTGGCAACAGGAGTTTATAGCGCCATTGACAAGAGCCAGACAAGAGTTGACATAATAATTTACACTCCCAAACATTTGCTCAACAATACGACCAGGATATTCTTTAATTACCACAGAGAAACAGAGCTGGTTAACAATGACAACTTCATGGCACTAGTCTATGGTAGGTACAACTTCATGGCACTAATCTATGGTAGGTACAACTTCATGGCACTAGTCTATGGTGGATACAACTTCATGGCACTTGTCTGTGGTAGGTACTGAAGAAATAAGACTGATTGGCAAAAAATAATTTTATAATTTTTTTAGGATTGCATTTGAAAATTCGATATATTTGTAATGTTAGAAGATAGATTTTAGAATTTCAAATGAAGGAGTATGAGGCTGTATCATAAATCGAATGAACAAATAATTAATATGTGACTGTCTTAAACATTTTTTATTTCATAGCTATTTTTTTAAATACATTTTGACAGTCATAATCAAATCCTTCTTGGTCTAAAACGTGGTAGGCTTCTATGCATAAAGCTTATAATCTAACCAGATAAGTTACAATTGCTTGAAAAAATTCAGGAAATTAAAAAAAAGGCTAAAACACTGGTCATACAACTGTTGATGTAATTATATGAAAGATGCTAATTAAAAGGTTTGGTATCTAGACCAGAGGTTCCCTAACTTTGTGCCATATCACTCTAGGGAACTTGATGCTCCCTCACAAGGACCCATGGAAGTATTTAAAAAGAACATAATGTAATATTATGCGACATATATCAGACTCAGAGCATACCAGTAACTCATTTAAACCTTTTTAAGAAATCTTTACAACTGTTGACTATATTTCACTCTATAATAATTTTGTTTATTCATATTCTAGTAGTTCCTTGAAATTATTTTGTTTGTTTGTCTTTGTGCATAAATAGATGTTTCTCATGGTCTTCTTGTTGAATTAGTCCTTGTATATTAACTTAGTTTTGTTGTGATTAATCCAATAGAGGTTTCTGAAGTATTTCTTCTTGTTTGTAGAATAAAAAATGAATAGGTTTTTAGTAAATATTGAGAGTGAAAATATTTTTAAAATTCGCTGTTTTGCAATTCACTTGTTAGAATTTGACCACAGTGTTTGGGGAAATGTGGATGCAGCAAGGGAGTCGGTACTCTAAAAATTGTATGAACCTCAGATATAGGCTATTTTAGTGTCATGTTGTGCTACAGTTACGAACCAATTTAACTTTAGAAAATTTTTCATTATTATTTACAGTGCAAAAATGGAGGATTGTCCTAAAACTTTACAATTTGAATTTGATAGTTATGTGGTGAGATAGTTGTTATGGACCTACTTAGCAATTTGATTTAATTTCATATTTGATTTGGTCAGATGTGTCTCAACCCCTCTTAGCTAATAAAGTGAATCCTTTCAACAAATGCTGGAACGTCACCTGTGATCACGGCTGTGATGAAGTCACTGGATTTTGTATTTGTTTTAAAGGTTTCAAATTAATAGCATCTGGAGAATGTGTTGGTGAGTTGTTTTTAATTAATTATCTACACAAATTATTTTTACATTTCTATTCTCTGTTCATTTTTAGACAAATTTGACAAATGCATTAATAGTTGGCCTTTTCTGAATGTGTAGGCCTAACATATTTGCATATTTACACACACAAAAAAAAACACCATTTTAATTATAAAATAGTATAACCATTATTGATCTCTTTAATCTTTGCTGCATGCTTGTAATAAAAGCTATTATTAAAAATGTGATTTATTAAATCATTTATTAGTGATTAAAGAATTTCTCTTTGATGAGATATGAATGTGAGCCATTTAAAAAAAATTCAGTCATGCGTGAATCTCATGTAAGATTTTAACAATCTCAGATGTGAATGAATGTATGGAGGGTAAAGCAAAGTGTGACAAAGCTGCTGGCTGTTACAACAGGAAGGGGTCCTATGACTGTATTTGTGGTGAAGACTTTTATGGCAATGGGAAAAAGTGTAGGGGTAAGCATAGCTAATGTGAAGTGTAGTCAAAACAGGTTGATGAACTTTGTGTAGTAGAGATATAACCAAGTTAACTAACTACCCATCCACCAGTTGTTAATTTCTGAATTTTTACTTTGAGTTTCTTTTTGGTGTTTTTTTTTATAAATAGTAAATAACAAGAACACTACCTTGAAAGTAAAATAATGATGCACTCTTTTAAAAACAATATTCAGGCTCTGTGAATGTTATTATAAAGACTTTTTAAAAAAAAAAATTTTTTTTTAAAATTTAATTGATTTTTCTAAAAGATCTAAGATATCATAACTTAATAATTACAACTTCATTCAATAGAATGCAAACAAGAGTGCCCAGAGAAGCATTATGAAGTTCAACCATGCAGTCCAGAAATCCAGAAAATCTGTAAATGTAAGAACATTTTGAAATAAATTTTGGTATGAGCTTGTGGTAAATCATTCAATATCTAATAACTAATTGAAACCTCTCTTTAAGTAATTTGTTTTGTGTAAGAGGAATATTAAAATAATGACCATGTAATCATAATTTTTTTTTATTACATTTGGTTTAAAAATTATACTTGAACTGAATTTTTTTTCCATCATAGTTATAGACTATAAAACGTTCATAGCAATTAATTTATTTTTTTAAAAATTATACATCAAATGATTGAAACAGAAATCTAAAATATATTTCAACTTTTTTTGAAAAGCCTTACAGGAAGCCAAAGATAATTTTTTTAAAGACTTATCCATATCATTTTAAATCCATTTTCTTATCCCACTTATGCTTTTGGATAGTTTAGAAACGCTTGAACAAAAAATAATATTTTTAAAAAAGTTGTTGCTTTTAAGAGAAGAATAAATGCCTGGTTATTTGCTGGACTGCCCAGAATATTTTTCCTGCTAATATCCATCTGGTCTATGAAGCACTAAATGGACAATTATTACACATTTTAAATTATTTATTTCTGTTACCAGCTTCATACAATGCACTTGCTTTAATCTACTTTTTTCAGCCTGCACTCAGATTTGTCGCAGTGGTTATTATATGGCAAAACCTTGTTCTAGCCATGAAAATGCCATTTGTCGAGGTAATCATTTACAGTTGCTCACTTTTGTTTTCTTTGCTTTGTGAGTCTTACAAAATTTTGGTGCTCAATTATTATTTTTTGCTCAAAATAAGAAATGCATTTTGTTATTCTAAAGGAATTTGCCAACCTCTCAGGTGATGATCATGTGTTATTTAACAGGACATAAGAAATCCTTATTCTCTGATACTTTTTTATTTTATTTCACATCATCTATGAGCTATATCTGTGTAAACGAATCAAAGATTAAGCTTTGTAAGTAAATTCACATTGAAATGCACTATTTATTTGAAAACATTCATTTATTCACATTGCTTCAACATTTTTGTATGTCAACAAATGGTCCACTTTTATCTTATATATTTTTTATAAGACATTCATTTGAACCTAAAGGTAGCAGTGAGAGTGCACCTTTTTATTTATTTGTCTGACTGAAAAAAATATATTACTCTATTTTGAGGTAATTCAACCGTTTGTAACATTTATGTCCTTGTAAAGTTTGTAAACCTGAGTGTCTTTCTGGTGAATACGAGTCAAGACAGTGTACTAACGATCATGACAGAGAGTGTAAAAGTGAGTACAATAAGCACAAGGAATATTTTATTTTTATTTTTGCCTAATTACCAAAGATTTATTTTTCTTTTAGACAAATAATTTGTAGCTGGCCTCTTTTGGATCATATTCATACCAGTTATTGAATTTTTACACATTCTATATTATTCCATTTGTTAAGAATCCATGAAATTAGAGTTTTATATTAAATGATCAAAAAATGACCTTATATGTCTTTGCATTTAAGATGTTTCCCTACTGGAGTTGCCTGAAACTTCCAAGAATGTGATACTTGAAGAAAAAAATCACATAAAGGATGACAGTGCTGTCTTGGACAAACTTCCAGCACATTATGTTGGCTTTACAAGATACAAGTTAAATAGAGGTCGACAATTAACTTTGGTTACTCAAAATTTGATTTAGTTTTCTGAACTTCAAATTAAAATTTTTCTTTTAAGAAAATCAGCGTTGGCCCATTATTACTAATTTTGAAAAAGGACAAAACTTTTAAAAAATTATGTTTAATATAGATTTCTTTGCCACAAGGTTAAAGGAGGGATTCATTTACTCTTAACAAACTTGTTTAGAACATTCTGTTTAAGTGGCTCTCGAGTTAATTTTATTTTTTAAACAAATGTGAATAAATTAAAAACCCAATGTATTAATTTTAAGGAAAAAGCACATACTTGCATTTTAGCTCCTGATTTTGTAGTTTCTATGGCATACAGTAATGCAAGTTCTATTTTGACATATCTATTATTATTATTTACTATGAATTTTTGATGTGACATTTTTATTCCCTTTGAGTCTAATTGCTTTGTATGATGTCATTCACAAGATGTTTTAAAAATTTGTTTAATGTTCTCCATAATTAAAAATTATCCTGTGTTATAACATTGTTATCAACTCCATTTATTTTATATTGACTTTCAGGGACAGGTCTTTATTTGGACCTCACTGTCAGGTTCATCGATGCGGCTCTACAGTTTGTACCTGTCAACATGTCACAGTCAATGAACTTTGAGAGTTTGATGCCATCCGTCTTGAAATCATATCCTGTCCAGCGAATTTGTCCCAGCCCTGTTCCTGATTATTACATACTGCGATACAAGAAGCATGAGGTGAGTATATAAATACTCATATAATACTATTTAATAAAATGTTTTCATTGTTCTCTATTTGTAAGGTAATTAAACTTTTGAATGTTAGCCACAATTTGAAGAAGAAAAAAAAAAGGCTTCACACATATGTTTTTAAATGTTGAAATGTTTAATTTTACTAAGGCAACAAAATTTACTTTTTCCTTATTTTTTTTTAATTTAATTGGTGAAAATTTATTTCACAGGGGCTTACTTACAAACAAAATGACAATGGGACTATTGAGGACTGTGAAACACATAGAGTATATGGAGAGCCAAACTTACCAACAACGACAAACCGCCAGTCATTCCTTTGTTCTCAGCCTGGAACATTAACAAATATTTTCAATATGGATGACAACTTTTTCCTGGCAAGGACAAAATGGGTAGATAAAAGCAAACGGTAAAATATGTTTATTGGATAGTTTTCATTTTTATGTGTGTTTTGGTAGTAATGTCCTTTTTCTCTATATTTGTACTTTGATTGTATTCATTTAGTATAATTTAGAATAAAGAATGCTATAACCTTTTTCATAATTTTAGGCTTGGTAGGTTTGAACGAGTTTCTGATCTCTTTCAAAAATTTTATTCAAAGCAAAAGTTTTTAATTTATTTTTTTAAATCCTTCAAAACTGAAAACTGTTCTGCTGTTAGTGATTTATATTAAGATTTTGCTCTCAATAGATGTCAACGCTATAGCCAGGTTTGTGAGACCTGTATCAGAGACTGTGGTACATCCATGTTTTCAGGGGACCAAACTTGCAATGTTGGTGCTGATGATAATGATGACGGAGTATCCCCAAGACTTACTGTGAGTCTTTTTTTTAAAGTTTTTAATATGTTTTATATTTCTTTCAATTTTAATTGCAGCTAAGATACACTACTGTATGTTTTTTTTTTTTATTGTATCCATCTTTTAGCTAGAGCCACACAAAAAAAGTTTTTTCACCCTCTTATTTGTATCAGGAGACTGAAAAGATTTATGAGTCAAGACTTAGCATGATTTTTTTACTTTAAATTGTTGAATTATAGATAAATATAGGCCCTATGTATTATTGGCAAATGATTTCTTTATTTTAATTTGAATTTCTTTTATAAATCATTTTCTTCACCTGCCAAACATTTTTTAGTTGAAAAATTTGCAAAATTATTTAAATGTATTAATTTTTAAATCCTATTTTCAAATTATATTAAAAGTGTTTTGAAGTGAAATAATATATCGTCACTGTAATTCTCTAAATGCTTTAATCCACTAAAAACTTAATAACTTTTGCAAATTTGGTTGAAACTTCACCTGGCCTACATATGTTGTATAAAATAATATTATTTATAAAAATATGTAATGAAAAAAAAAATTATTATATTGAGAAAATGGACTTACAGGATTAGAGAAGAAAATTTTAAAAGTTTAAAATGTGTAATTTGACTTATGTGCTTAAAGCTTCAGTGCTTGAACTGAGCTGTATGCACATAAGTTCACTTTATGTGTTTTGCACTGTCATCTACAGAACTGCAGTGGCATTAGAAGTTTACTTACATATTAGAGTCTTGTAATCTTATTACCATTTCCATGTCCAAAAGAATTTAAGATTTACTTTTTAATGAATGAAAAATAAATATAACAGTAACTTAAGCTTCTATTCCTTACTCTAGGTGCATAGATTATTATTGAATGATTAAGAGTAAATTTAAATATTAAATTATTAGGCATTTACTGATCTTTTTGTTTTAGACTTAGAAGTACGTTTTTTTTTACATAAAAATGATATAAATAAAAGCATTGAAAAGTTATAAATAAAAGCATTGAAAAGTTATAAATAAAAGCATTGAAAAGTTATGAATATTTTGAATTTTAACTTTCCAAAGTTCAGAAAACCAATTTGGTAAAGAAATTAGAATTCATGTATCGTGGTAAATAAATAAAATCACGACATACAAGAAATAAGCTTGACAGAACCAGTACTAGCATTTATAATTTAAGATAAATCAAACCTGTGCTGCAGTTATACGAGTTTATTGGTCAAGGTTAAATTTTATCTTATTCATGATTTAATTAATCACATAATGACCAACATATACTGGATAGCATCACTAGTATTCTTACTTGTGCGAATGCAATTTAGTAATTAACTCCATCAAATAAAGGAAGAAGTCATGATCCACAAACTTCACAGAGTACGGATGTGGATTTATCCTTGCTTCTTCAATATGCCTCTCAGTTACCTGGGAGAAAAATCTTTTTGTTTTTGATATGCTTGTGATGATACTGTCTACTTCCATCAGTGTGACCTTTGTCCAATATTTTCTGCTCCACAAATCTTCCCTGTAAAATTGAAAATCAGGATAGTGCAGATGCAACTGTTTCATTTTGCTCTGATATGTACAACCATCAGAGTAGATAATACACTTTTGAAATGACAGGTCACTCTCCGAATAGTCAATTATGCATGATACAAATTTGCTGGCATTTAATCCACGTTCTCCTTCATGTCAAATTTAGCATGCAACATCAGATGTGCCGGGATATGAAGATCCTTTAAAATATTTGGTTAGATTATGTCACAAAGGATGCACTTTCTATAAATCCAGTTTTCAAAAAATTATTGCAGGAGATAAAAAGCCTTTGACCAGTGGTTGTCAACCTTTCTAATGCTGCAACCTTTTAAAACAGTTCCAAATGTTGTGGCGACCCCTAACCACAAAACTATTTTTGTTGATACTATATAACTGTAGAGTATATGTGTTTCAGGTGGTCTTAGGCGACCCCTGTGAAAGGGTCGTGCGACCCACAGGTTGAGAACCACTGCATTAGACCTTTCATAAAATGTTAAAGCCTATTGGTGAAAAAATGGATTTACATGTTTAGAGAGTTAAAATGACACAATTGCTTTTACATATACAATTATTAGTCTTAGCCAATAAAAAAACTGCTGTTGTTCCCCAGATGTGCTACAACTGTTGTGTCAAGAAGAATTGTTCAGCTGACTGTAAAGATTATCATAAGAGAAGGTGTCAACCAGAACAGTAGGTATCTTGTGCATACTGTCAAACGGAAAGAATACTTGTTGCGTTTTGAATATTTAAAGAGAATGTCTATGGTATACATGTGCAAGAGGCCTGTGCTCATGTGTCACTTTTGGGATTAAGACATTGAGATGAATTTTCATTGTAAGCTACCTACCTACCCTTTTACAATTGGCCACATTACCATCCATCTTTTTGCTTAATCTCACCTTGCATCTTTTGGCACATGTTCTCAAAATTTTAGCTTCTTGTTTTTTTTGTTTGTTTGTTTTAATAGCTGTTTTCCATTTGATTAGGTGTTTGAAAGGGAATCTTTTGGAATTCACAATAGTCTCATCCTGGGATAGCAGCCAGGATGGACGTTTCTTTTGTCACATTGCACCAGTCTCCCACCAACTCCTGTTAGAGCTTGAGTATGTCGTAAAGTCGACATCATCCCAGAATCCACTGCTTACAAACACTGTTAAAATTTACGGAGATGAAGCATGGGAGAAAACTGGATTTTCAAGACACAAGTAAGTTTATTGTTTTGTACTCATTATTCCTAATTCAAGAAGCTTTTCCAAAAGTATATATATCAAAATCTATGCTTAAACTTGAGCATAGATAAGACAATAGAAGAATGTGACAGCTAAATGGTTAACTCAAAAGGGTCAACATAAAAAAAAATTAAGATATCAATTGATAGCATCACAAACAATAATTTTCTAGGTATGTATGTATGGCTGAAATACTGCGTTCATGAGGGCTGCAAAATAAAATCCCAAAATTTAACACTAATCGGGCTTCTTTCAGAGAGTGTTGCTTGGATGCATGTTTTGTCAAGTAACTTTAGTAAGTGAGAAGTTCATTGATTGCCACCTCAAATGTTTGTCATGTTATTTCTAGTCTAAATATAATATCATCCAAACATGATTTTCCCTTTGGTAATCCAGATGGGTGGGGAGAGGTGATTTGCTGATTAGGGAGGCAACTTATCATCCTAAAGAAAAATTCCAGGCCTTGTAATTTCATCTTGGAAAGTCCACACCATCATCACAATGTGACAAGTCCACACCATCATCACAATGTGACAAGTCCACACCATCATCACAATGTGACAAGTCCACACCATCATCACAATGTGACAAGTCCACACCATCATCACAATGTGACAAGTCCACACCATCATCACAATGTGACAAGTTAACACCATCATCACAATGTGACAAGTCCACACCATCATCACAATGTGCCAGAAAATATATATATAATAAAGGAAAACAAAAGTTTGGTTTAAAAAAAACTTTTGGCCCTACTACACTACTACACTACTACACCACTACACTACTACACTGTTGCTTTGTCAGAAAACTGGATTGGAAAATTTTGAAATAGATAATTGAAATTCCAAACCTATTGATTGTTTTAGAAAGATTTTGGGAGAAAAGGGATTGAAGAAACAAAAATGTTATTATGTGTTGTGACTGATGCTGTTATCTACAGTGATGTATAGATGTATATCTTCAGTGATGTATAGCAATCTATGTGTCATGAATGATTCTGTTATCTACAGTGATGGCATCCTGGACATCATGATCAATTCCAGCTTGGGAACTGTCCCAAACATCTTGGAGGGAAAAACAACTCAAGACAGCAGCCTATTCAAAGTTGGCACATACAAGTTTAGGGGGTCCAAGTTTGGAACATCAGCCATCAGCCCCATGTTTGTGTACCTCAGACCTGTAACACCCCATGGCATCCCACCTATGCCACCAGGTAACCACACAGTTGTTTGCTTGAAGCTGCTTTATATTTTTTATAGCGTAGGTAAGTTTTTAGATGGCAATGGAAAATGAGGGTGACTTTTTTAAGTTGATTGATTTAATGAATGGTTTTAAAATGTTGTAGAAAATAAAATGAAATTGATTGGTCTTATGCATTTATCTGTTAAATGTTTGTTTTGCTTTGCAGCTCATCAAGAATGCACCCATACTGCACTTAATGACATGTTGCTGGCCTCTAACATGGAGGACCCGTACATCCATAACTCCAAACTTGAAGCTGTGATCAACCACTCTTATGTGGTGACCAACAAGGATGAGCAGCCAGAGGTCAAGGCAGTTTTGTCACGCCACACAGCCATTTTAAGCAAGCTGTTTTCACCAACAGTTTTAAATATCTCCAGCTTTGTGGCTAATCTGGTTCAGAACAGTTCCCACTGGGTCATCACAGTCTCAGGACGAGTGGTCAGATGTCCAGGTTATTCATTTATATCCATTTATTTGTCCTCCCTTTTTTTGTGTAAAAAAAAATACAAATTTGTTATTAACTCTTTAGAACGTTAGCCTAATTAACAACTATTTTGTTCCTTGTTAGGAAAATAATTACATACATTTATTTAAAGGGTCATTTTTGGGGGAGCTGGACTTAACTAAAAAAATATCTTTTAATAAAACTAAAAAAAATAATTTACGAGAACAGTTAGAATTTAAAATAACATAGGAGAATTTTTTAAAAACATTGTAAAAAATAAAGAATCAATAAATTATACCTTTTTTATGTCCAAATCAAATTTTGAATTCTAAGTTTTTATAACAAAATTTGCTTGTTTAAAAAACAAAAATGATTTATTTAACTTTTAATAAATCTAAAAATCTAAATGACTTTAAATATAATTTAAAACAATTTATGAAGTCTTAAATATGGTTACCGGAAATTTGTTTGAAAGAAATTTCGTCGATGGAAAATTGATCGAATGGAAGTTTGGTTGAATTTTTTTTTCAGGTCACATGATCAAATTTTCATAAAATTTCTTTTTGAATGAACTATACAAAATAATGCACTCAAAAATAAATTTGATGCAAAATTAAATCATGTGAACTGAAAACAAAATTCGACCAAACTTCAATTCGATTAAATTTCCGTCGATCAATTTTCTGGAGATGAAATTTCTTTCTAACAAATTTCCAGATATGCTTAAGTATATGTCAGAAAACAAGACTTCATATGTTAAGATAAATTAAAAAGCACATTATCTTTGGTTTTAATATTATTTATATTGTAGGATTTCTACACATTCGACTTCATGGTCCCATCTACCCATCTGAAGTTGTTTTTGACTGCGACACTGTCATCTTATGCCCAAAAAATTTCTCTATGAAGTTTGCCCTACCAATGTCAGACAGAATGGGGACAGCTAAGGATGTTATCATTGAAGTCAAGGATGCGAAAAATGTCCACCATTTTAGAATCTACAGGCGTACTTCTATCGTTGAGGCTGTTGATGAAAAAGAAGAAGGTGAGTCACTTTGATATTATTTCTGTAATGCTTTCGGATATTTCTTAGATTAACATGATGGGCAGCACTGCAGACATAAATTTATAACTTATTAAATGGAGGATCTTTTTGTGTTCACCAACAATTTCAGACAATCTCATTTTCTAGTTTTGTCTAATAGTTTTGATGGAACAAATCAGCATTAAAATCAATTAAATTTTCAATCAAAATGTATTTAATTCATTTAACAAAAGGTATATACAAATTAAAACTTTAGAATTGTAAATTGAATAACTCTATCTCTCTCTATGACAAAATGTAACTATTATTTTGTGTAACTTTTGAACTCTTGGCATCTGACCCCTACCCTGGTCTCTTAAAGAAAATTAACACAAAATTAAGTAAATAAAAAACTGCAGCTAAAGGACCATGTATATTAATTAATCACTATCTAAAACAAATATTGCGTCACGTAACACCATGTGATCAAAAATATTCTTAACATTAATCTTTATTCAGCAAATTATCAACAATTTTGTTAATTAACCTTATGTTAATTATTTAGAATGTCACTTTTTCAGCACAACTTTTGATAGTAAATTATAGCACATACAAAGTTGAAAAATAAATAACTTTATGGAGAGCACCTTGGCAGAAGCATACAATAAGGTGCATGTTAGTTTTGTGATGCCACTATTTATTCCTATTGTAATTTATTGACTGGTATTATGTAAAGATGAATTATTAGGTTTAGGGGAAGGGAAATTTTTCCCAAAATAGTTGGGACCGCGAGTTCAAAACCTCTTGGTTAGATCTTGTAAAGTTATAGGTATTGAATTTACAAATAAAATGGAAAGTTTGATAACACAATACAGCATCCAGCACAATCCAAGCAATGGCATCGCCAATGAAAGAAAGAGACGAACCTATAAAGGAACACATTATTGTCCAAACTGAAGAAACATCCAACCTGCCCTTAGCCCTACCCTATCTACTGGCCATTGGTGGGATCATTGTTCTTCTGCTGGTGCTAGCCATCATAGGACTTTGTTTTCAACCAGGTAAGGGGGGCTTACATACTAATAAATAAATTTGACAGAAAATAACAATAACTAATATGCAGGTGTTACACCTTGGCTGTTTTTTAAACACTAACTAAACCAATGTTCCATGCACACATTTCATGTATGTTTCATATATTCCAGTGATGTTCTACTGTTGTGGTGGCAAACCTTCTAAAGTGGATGGCATTTTTAAAATAAAATGATTAAACCTGTCATTAAATCTCCCTTATGCCAAGTGAGCTTAGTATAAGAGGAGCCTCATGAAGCTTGCTGCATAACTTACCTTCTCTCTGATAGGTTTACCCAAAGACACATGTGCCATGTGGTATCATTCAATATTCGCTGTTGTCCACATGACGTTCCAGTTTGTCTACAGTGTTGTGGTGTCTGGTACAATCTTCTTTGTTATCCTCACTATCATCACAAAGTAAGTGATTTGTTTATTTTCAGTTGATTTTCTCAAGCTAGTCAATTTTATGTAAGGAAAACTTTTATATTAGGTTTTACATGTCACTCTGTGTTTGTGTGTGTTTGGGGGTGGGCTCAAACTGTTGAGAGAGTTAATGTTTTAGAACTGTATATTGCATTATTCAAGCGGTTCCTTCACCAGGGCTCTGCAAAATTTTGAGAAAATTTCAATGATTTTATATTCAATTCCATGGGATAGCAAATGAAATCTAGCAGACCATGTACAAACCATAATCTTATTTAATCATATTATGGGCAGGCCCTTGTATTTCTTTACTTACAATTTTGGGGATTTTAAATGTTTCATTTATTTTTGTACCTAACACTTTATTTGGAAAAAAAAAAATCTTTATTTTGCAATGCACTTGGTAGAATTTTACTTAGGGTGCCTTGTAAATACCATGAGAAATTGAAAGTTGAAAAAGTTTGGGAACCACTGATTTAGGGTGACAATTGACCGTCTCCAAAAGAAAACTAAAAAAATATTGGTGACATTCCATGTTTAACAACTAAAATTTTATCTCATTTAGGAGAATGACCAATCAATTTTTTAAATGCACAAAAAGCTTTGAATTTGACGGAACAGTGCATATATCAATTAAAATATTTTTAAAATTTACATTTTGTGTGACAAGAGTTAAACAATTCTTTTACTTTTTACTCCATCAGTGACAATGTCAACTTTCTACTACAACACGGTCAGTCAGGGGGCATCAGCCTTGCCCCTGTACACATTGAACTTCTCCACCTACAGCGCCACCTGGAAAGTGAGATATCCAGACAGGATTCCCAGGCAGACTCAATGCAGAAAGATTGTTTTAAAGATGTCAAGCAGATTGTTGTGGACCTTAAAAATGTAACTATAAATAGTTATAACTCAGTTCAGTGGCTTCCATCTTGTAGTCTGGAATAAGCAATATTAGTTAGTTCAATTATTTATTTATTTGGGGAGGGGACGGACTATAAATTAAAATATAATTTCTATATTTGATAATCAGTTTGCTAAGAAACTAATTTTAACATCCCTGATCTTAAAATATTTAATAATATATATTATCCATGAGGTAAATTAAAATTTCAATATCACAATGAAAAAAAATTATTTTTAATGTTCTGAAATTGTAATTTTAATAAAAATATATTACATCAGCTTCATCAAACTGTGTTGCAATCCACGGAAGACACTTTTGAGCGACACAGACTTGACCTACTTTTGAATCAGCAAAAACTCCATGTGAGAGACAAGCTGTCTAGAGATTTACGAAACTTCAGGTAAGCCAATCTCCCATTGGTAACCTACCTGTGCCAATATAGGAAAATAAAGTAACATGAAATTTTTACATTCTCTCTTTTAAATTAATGTATTCTTTGATACCTTGTGGTAACACCTATAAAAGGATAATTATGATTTATGTAGCTTCTGTTATTGCTCATCTTTCCACTAGAAATGCTTATGCGACTTCAGCCAAATCAGTTCTAAGACAAGTCAATCAAAATGCCCAGGCTTCCTTCCTGAATGTCTTGCACAATAACACTTGGTTGGTGGGCACCAGGTTTTTATATGAAGCTGTTCAACTTTTGAGAAAAACCCATGGCAAAGATGGGAAAACATTCATGGACTGGACAGGCATCAAAGGGGATCTGGCACAGCTGGAGATTGGTAGAAAATAATCAAATTAAATCATGTTGCTTTGTAATAGAATAAAATATTGTATAGGAATTTTGTAAGATACTTACTATTAAAATCAATTATAAAGCTAATGGATTTTTGCATGTCAAGGATTTAAAGGGAGTATTTACTTTCTCTTCCTATTTTTCCATTAATCATTATTAATATTTTCTTACAACTTTGTCTTTTGAATTTAAAAAATGTGATTTTCAAAATCTCAAAATTTTGTAAAAAAATTATAATCTCAGATTTGGACATTTTAAAAAAATTTTCAGACCTTACCTTCTCACTGCCTGCCCTGCCACGATTAGATGATTTGATTGATTCATCCCCCGATGAACCTTCTGTGAAGAGAGATGCCCAAGAAAAGGTCCAGTTGAATGAGCCAATCAGAAGTATTCAAATACACAACAACTGGTTTTTCCCCTTGGAAGAGTCAAGTTTAACCCAGACAAAACTATCTCAGGTATTGCTGAAGAGAAGATTAACCATATATTGATATTATTAGTAGAAGAATTGTAAAACATTGAAATTGTATTTATTTTAATACATCTTGATTTGAAAGAACTGTTACATATTGAAAATACCATAGTACGTACTTAAAACAATTTTGTTATTATATGTGTTGATAATGGCCTGTAAGAATGTTTTCAAGACTTGCCTGATCTAGGCAAGACTAGCGAAATCTTGCAACTCACATGGGTCAGACTTGCCACAGGTCACACCTGACCTAGGCCACTCTAGCCATATCTCACATCTGACCTATGCCATACTAGCCATCTCTCACACATGACATGAACCAGACTTGCCACAGCTCACACCTCACTGAGGCCAAACTTGCCACATCTCACACCTGACCTATGCCATAGTAGCCATCTCTCACACATGACATGGGACAGGCTTGCCACAGCTCACACATGACTGAAGCCAAACTTGCCATATATCACACCTGACCTATGCCATATTTTTGCCATCTCTCACAAATGACATGGACCAGATTTGCCACAGCTCACACTAGAGGCTGACCGAAAGTGATTTTCCGATTTCGGAAATTACTTAAAAATTTTAAAATTACTTTCGCCGAAACCGAAAAAAGACCGAAAGTTTAAAAACGACTTCCAGCTGAAATCGAAAAAAGGCTGAAAGTTAAAAATGAATTTCGGCCGAAACCGAAAATGAAATATTAAGATATTTTGAAATTCGTTCCCGCATACATTCTGCATACATCGAAAATGATGTGGGAAAGTATAAATATTTACATTCTTTTTATAAAAAATAAGATAATCGTAAATAAACATCTAATATAGGGGTCTCAAACTCGCGGCCCGCGAGCCACTTGTGACCCGCATGACGATATTTCGCGGCCCGCTACATGACAGAAAAGTGAGATGTAAATGAGCCGGCCCGTTTCCCCCATTCTCATATATATAACGTGACTCTCCACGACGGTTTCAGTCGAATCTCACCGACTAGTCTAATTCTGATTTTTTTTTAATGTTTCTAACTATTTTTGTATGCCAGGTCTCTGGCAACAGTGAGTAGTTCTAAAGAACCCTCAATGATTGTATTGTTATTTATAAAGGTTGAGCAGATTGTAACAGTTGTAATCGCTTTTTTGTGGATTACTTGATGCGGCCCACTCTCATTCAGACACCACCTCCTGCCCTCCCCCCCCCCCAAACCATAATTTGAGTTTGAGACCCTTGATCTAATGAATACTTTGGATTTTACCATTTTAATATAAAAGTAATTTAAATTGCTTTACCATTTTTAAAAAATTAGTATGGTAGGAGAAAATTTGGCAAAAATGGGGGGGGGGGGGGGAGTTAAAAGAAAAAATTTTTTTTTAAAATCCCACCATGATTTGAGTTTGAGACCATTGATCTAATGAATACTTTGGATTTATCCATTTTAATATAAAAGTAATTTAAATTGCTTTACCATTTTTTAAAAATTAGTATGGTAGGAGAAAATTTGGCAAAAATTGGGGAGGGGGGGAGGAGGGGAAATTAATGCAAAATATTATTTTTTTTTAAACAGGGTCTCTAAAAAATGAGGTTCTAAAAGATCGCTTAATTTGTTTCTAAAGATCGTTTAGTTGGTTATTATTGATTGGTTACTTTGTTCTTAAAGATCGGTTAGTTTGTTCATAAAGCTCGCTTAGTTTGTTGTTAAAGATTGTTTAGTTTGTTGTTAAAGATCGTTTAGTTTGTTGTTAAAAATCGTTTAGTTTGTTGTTAAAGATCGCTTAGTTTTTTGTTAGAGTTGGTCTTAAAGATTGCTTAGTTTTTTGTTAAAGATCGCTTAGTTTGTTGTTAAAGATCGCTTAGTTTGTTCTTAAAGATAATTGATTTTGTTCCTTAAGATCTTTTATTTTATTCCTAAAGAACATTTAGTTTTCTGTTAAAGATAGCTTAGTTTATTCTTATAAATCATTTAGTTTACTATTAAAGATCATTTTTTTTGTTCTTAAAGATCATTTAGTTCGGTCTTAAAAATCGTTTAATTTGTTCTTTAAGATCGTTCAGTTTGTTATTAAAGATCGCTTAGTTTGTTTTAAAGATCGTCTAGTTTGTTCTTAAATGTCCCTTAGATTGTTGGTAAATATCGTTTAGTTTGTTCTCAAAGATCGCTTACTTTGTTCTTAAATATCGCTTAGTTTGTTGTTAAATATCGCTTTTGCTGAGTATTAAATGACCGAAAACCTGTCACTTTCTGCCAGATGACCGAAAGCCTAAGTCAATTTCGGCCGAAACCGAAGAAAATCCGAAAGTTAACTTTTCTATTTCGTCCGAAACCGAAATTAAGCCGAAAGTTAACTTTTCAGTTTCGGCCAAAACCGAAACTTGGCCGAAAGTGATAAAATGGCCACTTTCGGCGCCGAAGCCGAAATTCGGTCGGCCTCTAGCTCACACATGACTGAAGCCAAACTTGCCGTATCTAACACCTGACCTATGCCATATTAGCCATCTCTCACACATGACATGGACCAGACGTGCTACAGCTCACACATGACTTGGGCCAGACTTGCCATATCTCACACCTGACCTATGCTATACTAGCCATCTGTCACACATGATATGGACCAGACTTGCCATATTTCACACCTGACCTATGCCATACTAGCCATCTGTCACACATGACATGGACCAGACTTGCCATATTTCACACCTGACCTATGCCATACTAGCCATCTGTCACACATGACATGGACCAGACTTGCCTTATTTCACACCTGACCTTTGCCATACTAGCCATCTGTCACACATGACATGGACCAGACTTGCCATATCTCACACCTGACTGAAGCCAAACTTGCCATATCTCACACCTGACCTACGCCATACTAGCCATCTCTCACACATGACATGGGACAGACTTGCCACAGCTCACCCCTGACTTGGGCCAGACTTGCCATATGTCACACCTGACTTGGGCCAGACTTGCCATATCTCAGAACCTACTTTGGCCAACCTTGTCATCATGTCATTAGCCTGAATTGTTTTAGTTTTTGTTCATTAGCAATTCATCCTAATTTTCAGCACTCCGCAAACAGTGATAATCGGCCATCTCTGAATGAGACTTCATATTCTTTCTACATCTTCTTGGGACTGCTTGTTGTCTGTGATTTAATTCTGCTGGCTCATCGAATGTGTAAGGCCTGGACATCAACTAAACTCATCATATTTGGATTCCCCGAGTATGTGCGCAAAAAGAAAGGTAAGTGAACTGTTCTTGATACAAACGTGCTTCTTCTAATATCGTTGAAAGTTTTTATTTTCGTTAGTGTCTTTAGATTTGTCAGATGTGATCATTAAGTTGTGATATAAGATAAGATAAGATGCTTGTATTTATTGAAATAAATAGAAATTTCTTTTGATCGCAATGCACATATTTTTGAAGTCTTTGAAAGTCCTTTCTGAGTTTTAGTTCACTAGAATTCTGTCTGTTTTTGTGAAGGATAACTCTTTGGTTCTGGAGTATCACATTATCATTTTCATAGTTTACTATTACTATTGAAAATGTATCAGCCAACCATTTAAAATCTTTAGCGAACAATTGAAAATCGATCAGCCAACCAATACATTTATATAGCAGTCAATACTTTTTTTTTATTTGGAGCTGGTTTCCTAAAACCAATTACAATGATCATAACATTTTTGCAGTTCATTATTGTCTTACCGCTCTATATCATTACCTCTGATTCTTTAATACTTTTTGACATATTAGCATTTATGAATTTATATTATAAATTTAAATACAGATTTATCAATAACAAAAGAAAAGAGAAATCTGACATAAAGAAATGAACAATTTGTTGTGAATAGGATAATAATTTAGTCAGAAGAAAGCAATCAAAGTGTTTGAATGCCATTTTAAAAAACTCATTCAAATTGTTTATCAATATTTTGGGGGGAAGGGATGTCCATGATTTTTTAAAAAAATTATGAACCTCTTAGTAGGGTATCATGCATCTAATTTCAGAGTATGCTAAATGAAAATGTATTGCTTTGTTTTTCAGGTGAAGATGAGGATGAAGTATTTCCACCTGAAGATTCAAACAACAAACTTGCTCCAGTTCAGAGCTGTCAAGATTCTCCTATTGTCAACAGTTTGAAGATGTTTCTAACTCAGGTAGACATCTATCTATTGATCTTTTGTGAGATTTAAACCTGACTTTGTAAACTGGTTCTCAATTCATAATTTTAAAAATAGGTCGTAAACTTGTTCATAATTTTAAAAGTAGGTTGTAATTTTGGTCTTAATTTTAAAAGTAGTTTGTAAAGTTGTTCATATTTTTAAAATTTAGACATGTCAACCTTTTTTTATTATTTAATTAATCACACTTATAAAAATTCATTCATGCTAAGATGCATGGGCGCCCGCAGAAAACTTTCTGGGGGAGGGGGGGGGGGGCAAAAAAACGATTAAATTTCCAGGGGGGGG
>CAXITT010000015.1:1653298-1674572 GCA_964033795.1 Lymnaea stagnalis | reverse complement strand
GGGGGGGGGGGGGGGGGGGGCCAAGTGCCCCCCCTTGCCCCTACCTACGGGCGCCCACGCTAAGATGTGTGTGAAAATATTAGATGTGCATGCAACATTTATAAAATGAAACTTCCCTAAATTGCACTGGTGAGAATCAACTAAAGCATTGTAATGCTTATGCTTTGTAAATGTGAATCTTCTGTAAATATATTGGAAGTATTTCATAAGCCATGTATACTTAATATAATAAACAATTATCTGAGACTGCTTAATTATAAGTTTAAATGCATTCTGGGAGTAATTAATATTCTTTTTTTTTTTAATATGTTTATCTTATTTCTGAAGGGACTTTACATCTTAAATTTTCTTGTTATTAAAAAAAAGAATTTAAAATGTAGACACTTTACGTATATTGCTCTCAATCAGGGCTAGAATATATGGTAAAGCATGTGGTACTAGTGATGGAGAGGTAAGGAGTAATGAGGGAGAATTCTTAGTGAGACAAAGATGTAAGAGATAGGTTAAAAGGTGAGTTTCTGGTTTGGTGGGGTGTTGTAGATCTTAAATTCTTTTTGCATTTTTATTTCTTTCAGACCATTTCGACAACATTTTTCCCTAAAGTGGTTGGCTCCGTGGCTGCCTGTTTTGTTCTGTTCTGTCTGCTACAACTCAGTTACAAATACCTCACAACAAAGGAGTTGGGGAGGATGGGATTGTACCAGAGTAATGTAAGAGCTCAAAGTAGTCTAAATTTGTGAGTGGAAGTGATGATGAGGAATAGTATAATTACTTCACACTCTTTATCCACATAGCATATAGAGCACACATAAAACATCTATCCACATGATGAAGACACTCCCTCCCTCCCCTGTATTATGAAAAATAAGACTATAAACACAGTAAACTCAATAAATTTGTGAAGTCAGATGATATTGATCTCACTTTGTTAATTTAAATACAGGAATCTATATAACTACAGCTATCAGAATTAACCAAGGAGTTATGTCTCATAACATATAAATTGCCATCAAATTCATCATTTGTCTATTTTTAATAAATTGATATTGATCAGTGTGAAAAACTCAAAATTTGATGAAATTCTGGCTTCAAACAAGCCATTTTCATTTAAGAGTTGCAATCTATTTATTAATACATGAAATAAACATGCTGGGACTGGAATGCGTGCACAGGGAAAGGGAAATTATTGATTAATATTTTTATTTCTGTGTTATATGGATGTCACTGCTTGGCATTCTTGAAGATAAAAAGTGTTAATTGGACTATGTTGAAACTTAAATGGAATCAATACAAAAGAAATTAAATTATTTCATTTGAAATATATTTAAAGGAATTTGACAGTTAAATACATTATTTTGAGATAATCTAAGGTGAAAAAATTCATTGAATTAATTTTAATTGAAAATAAACTTTTTAGCATTAAAATCATCAAATGTTAATCAAAATACTGACAGGACCAGTACCTGCATCTCCAAATGTCAATGACCAATGCCAGGCTAGAGACCCATGCCAACTACATCAACACTGTTGACCTACCAGCTTTTCAGGCTACGGTGCATGGTTACATAGCTCGACACAGAACTGTTGTAGAGATATACAATCAACATCTTACAGGTTTACAGGTGACTTAAGTATGGCAGATTTACATCAGATGAACTGTGTAATTGTTCTTAACACAACATTGTTTATTTTCTTGTCCTTTTGCAAATGTTTAGATCATTAGATCAAAGAGAGCTCTACTGTGGTAGACAAGTCATAAATTTTTGGACAATCTTCATTCAGAATTTAGAGATTGAAACTGAGGAAACAAAAATTTTATTGTAGTATTTACTTACAATCATTCTAAAGTTAATTATATTTGTCTCCCAGGGTTTAACGATTGAGATGTACTGTGAACACTTAAAGACTATTGGTGTGTCAGGAAATTGTAGTGAGACCCCCAAGAAACGATCTAAAGACATGGACTATGTTGAGTATTTTACTCCTACCTGCAAGTTTCAACCAGTGGTTCCCCAGCTGTTCAAAAGGTAACCTTTTACAAAGATCTGTGAAATTTTAATATCACTTAGTGTTAATAAATAAGCGCTATGATATCCAGCAGTTCTACCTATTTTTTGTTTTACCTATTAGCTTATCAAATGGCTGAATATATTCCCTTTCACTGTCAAGTTTCAGCTGCTACTTTATGTTTGTAGAAAGTCTGAGGCTATGCCATACTTGTCCAATCTTTTGTTTTTAACTCCCTGAACCTCATTGAAGCAGACTGTCACATTGCACATGTGTTTTTATTCTTTGACTAAACTTTTCAACACTGCAGTAAACTCTGAATATTCATATTACATACAAATACTGGTAATGTATATACATTGTATATTTTGAAACATACTAATGACCTAGTTCTGTTAAGATTAGCAGAGTGATTTCTTTAATGAAAAAAGAAATTATTATAACTTGATGATATAGCCAAAATCCCTCTGTTCTAATTACAATTAAGATTTTTCTATTATTTTCAGTTTTCTAAATATTTCTATGAATTTTTAGTTTTTCGACCATTTTTGATGATAAAATTCATCCATACAGTGTCAAGTTTTTTAAACTCCATGTTGAAAGCTTTCTTTTTAATTGATCCAGAAATACAGTTAGCAAAATTCCTCTATCAGAGAGGCAGCTAGAGGCCCTGTTGGAGAATCTACGATTTATC
Organism: Lymnaea stagnalis; assembly: GCA_964033795.1. NCBI lineage: Eukaryota > Metazoa > Mollusca > Gastropoda > Lymnaeidae > Lymnaea > Lymnaea stagnalis. Next base: position 1,671,871 of record CAXITT010000015.1, on the reverse strand, counting down.
ATCTACTACACCAGCCAACTGACCGTCATCTTCCTCGCCATTATTGTTCTTAAAGAGCTGACCTGTGCTGTGCTATGGATCCTCATCCAAAGGTCAGACAATTTATTTGATTGAACAACCCCTAAAAACAAAGTTTTTCGTAAAAATCGTTTATAAAATGTAATATCGAGCAATTGGGGATTGGAGCTGAAAATTTGACAAAACAAGCTTACAAATAGCGCACTTTATAAGAATCCCAATTAGAGCTCGCTCCACTCCACCCATCCCAAAGGACTCACAACCGCACATTTTTTTCATGCCCTTGAAGTACCATATATTAATCTTCTATTGACCCACCCACTTTACACAGCAGATTGATTTCACCAACAATTTTAGAAAAACAAAAGAAAATTTTATGCACCAAACGCACTTACAATATATATATTTAAAAAGAATCTCATTTAGTGCTCTTATTGTGAATTTTATTTCGTGAAATCAGTGTCATTTATATTTATTTCTTCTTCCCTTTGAAAAACTGATTTTTGGTGTGGGGCTAAAAAATTTGATAGAATGTGTTATCATCTGACATGAGTCTATGTGCCAAGTTTCATTTTGAAAATGGGTCAATTAGCTGTCCAAAGATTTTGCCAGCCAGCCAGCCACGAACAAAAGCAAAGTTGATACATAAAAGATTAAAAATATAGGCCCTAATCCTGCTTCTGTATTATAGTCATTATCAATGACTGTTTTAGATTTTCTTATAATGGTATTTTATAAACCATGAATCAAATTTCAATCTATAAACTAAACTTATTTTATTGGAAAGACGTTAAAAGCACACTCAAAATAGCTAAATACTTTTCATACAAATGGTAATAAATGCAGTTCATAATGTCAATTAATTTGAAGAACTTTGAAAGAATAATAATAATTATTTCGTTTAGACAAAATGAAACATCAATCCAGTGACATAGCTAGGAATTTGGGGGCCCGGGGGGCTTCGCCTCTTTAGGGGCCCCTGCATTTTGACATTCGACATTATTTAATATAAAAAAAAATTTCGGACACTCCTTTGGGGACCCCCCATCAAGTAGGGGCCTTGGGGGCTCCCATCTAGTAGGGACCTGGAGTGACTTTTGAATTTGGACCCCCCTCCCCTAGCTATGCCACTGCATCAATCGTTAGCCAAATATCAATTAATGAATAGGTCATCTGAATTGTGGAGTCGATTATTTAAATACTATGATGAGGCATTGTTTTTATTTTAAAATCTTCTATGTGTTACAGGTCTGGTGTGATACATATAAGGATCATCGTGGAACAGGATGAGAGTCTTTAGTAGAACACAGCCACGAAAAGTTGATTGTTGATTTTCCTGACCGATAGTCATTTGCGTAAAGTGAATTCAAGTATTGTGATACTGTTAGTTTGCTGATTACTCCTGATGTTTAACTCCTTAAGTCATAACTATGTTGTCATTGAGCTTCTACACTGTTATCACCATTTTTTTAAATTTTAATTTTTATTGATACATGTTGTAAGAAAATGCTTCATTACTCAAAATCATAAGTTTATATACCAATTTTGTTGTAATGGATGTGCATAATGAAATTCGTACATTTTGATGTAGTTGCACAATAAAATGTGTGCATTTTGATGTAGTTGCACAATAAAATGTGTGCATTTTGAGGTTAGTAATAGTGAAATGTTTAGATTTGGATGCAAATGCATAATGAAATATGTACATTTCGATATAAATGCATAATGAAATTTGTATGTTTTGATGCTGACTAAGTGCATAATGAAATGTACCACTTTTTTTAACATGTTATAAAATGAAATATAAATTCTTTTATGTAAATGTGGAAGGAAATGTTTACAAGTTGAAGATATAAATGAAAGGACTGCTTTCAAGCTTAGCAAATGAATGAAATAGCAAAACGAGGTATGTGGAAGCTTGAATAAGATAACAGGACAAAAAACAAGGACGTTTCGGCATAAAGCCTTCCTCAGCCAGCAGTAGAAATGAAAATATAAATAAAAAACAGAGCACAGTAGACAACTCAAGAAGTATCCATTGGTGTTGCCGGAAGTGTCACCCATCAATAAAATTTACTTCTCAAATCTCTTGACATTCTGTCAACTTCCTTGATATCACCGTTACTTTGAAAGAAAATGAATTGATTACATCTGCCTACTACAAACCAACTGACAGACATAGTTACCTATTGTACTCATCCTCCTACCCCAAATGATGCAAAGATTCTATACCTTTCTCACAACTTCTGAGACTACAGCGTCTCTGCCTAATTAATGAGGAATTTCTAGAAAGAGCCGATGAAATGATGTTGTCTACTGTGCTGTTTTTTGTTATATTTTCATTTCTACTGCTGGCTGAGGAAGGCTTTATGCCCAAAGTCCTTGTTTTTTGTCCTGTTATCTTATTCAAGCTTTCACATACCTCGTTTTGCTATTTCATTCATTTACAATTTGAAGTCAGTGTATAATGAATTATGTAAATTATTGAATCATTTAAATGTAATCATTTAATTAAAAAAACAAATTATTTATTTCTCATTTTTATATATAATTTTTCTTAATAATTTTATATTTAAATATGTTATATTTTTTAAAATTTAAAATTAGGTTTATTATTTTGTTACTTTTATGTTACTGAAAGAAATAAGCTATCATATTTTTAATTTAAATCTATAGGTTTTTTTACCATTATTGTTAAAATTAAACATTTTTAAAACTTTTTTTGACATCACAAATTATAGTTATAGCACTTGTTACTATAACAAAATTATTTATTTATTTTGTTTAATGCACAAATAAACTTGACAGTATGCATATATATTATTGTCTTTTTCATTTGATAACAAATAATAGATTTATATAAATCCATCTTCCAATGTTCAAATAGGCAACAACAAGAATCAAAATAATGCTCTTGTTGTTTTCAAGCTGGTTTGTGATTTCAAAGCATAGTAAGGCATATCTCTATTCAATTATAGTTCTGTTAGACTACTTTTCACAACTAGATAATAATTAATTACGGGAAAAATTTAAGTTAATTAATATCTTGAAGACTTTTAAATATATAAGCCTACTCTGTGAAATAACATATTATAATTTATTAAATATTAATTTCAGGTTGGGGCGGGGGTGTTATTTTGTGAAAAATGCAGCCAGTTCTAATGTTGTTTTTTGTAAATTTGTACAGAAACTATTTTATATTTTGTGGATTTGTAATAAAAAAAAAATTGGGCAACTCTTACAAAAGTTATAGTATAGTTTAATAAAATTCATAATGTTATTGATACTTATTTGAACTCGCTTATAACACAATAACTAACTAACAAACTTCTGGTTTCACTACAATGTTGATAAAGAAGTCAATGTTTATTGTGAGACATTAATTTTTGTTTCAGGATAGTTTGATCAATTAAATTGAAATCATCAAATTTATCACTCTATCAGAAAATTAAAGATTAATACCCATCACAGATTTGCCTCTCTTTACTTATTTATTAAATATCACATTCAGAAGTTTGTGCAAATGTATAATTTTAAAAATGATTTCAAGGTCAATTGCAAACAGATGAGCCAGTCTGGCCATTTCCAAGATATAAATAAATAAAACCATTTTCAGATTTTAGTTAGCAATAGATGAAGGAATATAGTTTTTTGGTCAAAATTTAAAGTGATCCATGTTCAAATAAATCTTTCTCTTTTATTTCAGATTCATTGTGTTTTTGTTGCATCTTTTACCTTAAGGCATCAAAATTTTAAAATAAATTTTGTTTAAATTAAAAAAGTAACTTTCTTTTTGGATTATTTTGAAATGTTAGTTTAAATTATTAAAGTTTAATAGTATGTAAATTATTTCATGTTTAAAATAATCTAGCCCATTGGCATATGACCATTCCAGACAAAATGAGTTTGTGCCAAATGTCATTAATGAAATAATAATAATAGTAATAAAGATTATTTAAAAATCACGCTTCATCCCCAAAGGCTCAAAGCGTGGTACATACCACAATGAAGTACAAAATTCAACATTACAAAACTACAGACAAGAATACCCATTCTAAGTCTTTCATACCTTGCAACCATAAACAACACAGGCCAATATACATCTAAAAGATAATAGCTAGATAGACAACATCACCCCAGCAGGTGTTTGTGAAAAAGATAAGTCTTCAAATCAGTTTTGAAAGATTCCAATGTCTGGCTGTTTCTGATAGCGATAGGAAGAGTGTTCCAAATTGTTGGGCCAGTATATGCGAAAGTGCGCCCCTCATAAGTCTCAAGGCGAAAACCGGGTATCGAGAGTTTGCCACTATCAGATGAGCGGAGTTGTCTAGTGGGTACATAAGGCGTAAGTAGCGCTTTGAGATAGGACGGTGCCAGGTCATGAAAGCAGAGGTAGCACAGACTTGCAATTTTGTCCTCTATGCGAGCAAGGACCGGCAGCCAATGCAACTCTCTCATAAGTGTTTTAGCATGGTCGAGTTTGCATTTTCGAAGAACAATGCGAGCCGCATTATTCTGTGATTTTTACATTTTATCCAGGAATGTAGCTGGAAGACCCACCATAAGAGCATTGCAGTAGTCCATGCTGGAAGACCCACCATAAGAGCATTGCAGTAGTCCATGCGTGATAGCACGAATGCAGACATCAGCCTCTTCGATGCGTCTAATGTTAAAAAAGGTCTGATATGGCTAATTCTGCGCAGCTCTAGAAAAATCGCCTTGCAAAGCATTTTAATGTGATTTTCCATATTTAGTGTTCTGTTTAAGTAGACACCCAGGTTTCGCACTGTTTGAGCAAACTCAATCTGTATACCTGAGAGAGTAAGGGTTTGTGTGTTAGTTATATATTTTAGCTTATGAGCGGTAGAAATGGGGATCAGCTCGATCTTTTCATCATTCAATTTAAGCTTGTTTATAGTCATGCAGTGCTTAACTGACTCCACTGTCTTCTCTGTCAAACTAAGAAGTCGAGGGAACTGAGAGGGAGCACAGATATCTGAAATTGGGTATCATCCGCGAACATGTGATATAGCATTTCAAACTGCTTGATCACTGCACCCAGGGGCTGAAAAGTACATAGTGAAAAGCACCGGGCCTAGGACCCAGCCCTGGGGTACTCCGAATTCGATGATAGATTGCTTTGAGGTCACGCCGTTTGCGATAACTGAGTGGATCTGATTGGTCAGATACGAACGGAACCATTTCAGGACGGTATCGGTGAAACCGAACGTATTTTCCAGACGTTGGATAAGCATGCCGTGGTCAAGCGTATCAAACGCAGGCGATAAATCCAGTAACAAATACACATAAACATTGCAAATCTATAGTTAAAAGTGTCAGTTTAGTGCTTTTGGATACTAATACATTTTGGGATAGTATACATCTATAACATAATGATGTGGAGAAAAAACAGCAAAAAAAAAACACCCAAAGTTGTAAAGAAAGTTTGTTATCAGAGCAACAAAAAATAAATTAAGTTTTTTTAAGTTTAAGAACATAGTTTCGGTATTGAATTCAGATGGAATGAGGTGATTTTTTTGCACATACTACTCTATAGTTTTTAAACTCACTCTGAACAGAATTTATGCCACAATTTTCAAGATTTCTCTAAACATATTTCCATAACTAGTAAATGAAGTACCTGGTGTTTATTTACAGAATAAAATTTCCCCTTTAGAGAAAGCTTGCATAACCAATTTTAGGTCTGTAGCAGTCTTCTAACCTTTTGAATGTATTTTCCCATACCAATCTAAATAAAAAATATATTTAAAAAAACAATCTACACATTACCTAGATGAAATTATTAAAACGTTTGTTAAAATGTTTAATAGTAGAGTCTTTAAAATATTAAACTTTAACAACAGCTTTCAATTTAAAAAAACAAACTGAATTAAAATATTTAAGAAATACATACAAAGTCTTATGTTTTTTTTTTGTTTTTTTTTTTAAATTGCAGTTTAATTTACAAAAGTCAACAGAAGGCCATGCCACAGGATGGTTCAGAAATGCACACACAAAAATTATAAAAAAAGTTTATTTGTTTGTTGGTACCCAGGAATGTGGACATATCAAGCCGACTTCTCCCCCAAAATAAACAATGCCAAGATAATATTGGCAACACATTATCAAATAAGTTCTTACTTGAAAAACTTCTTAAAATCATATTTGAGAAAGACATTTGGTGAAATAATAATGTATCCAAATATGCTTTAAAAAATGCACACATTAGCCATAGACTAGATATATTTATAAAAAGTTATATTGAAAGACTTTGACTGGCCCAATCTGGCATATCTTCCATTTACCAACTAAAATGTATGTGGCAGTTGGTTTTTATAAAACATGAGAAACCAGAAGAATAAACATGATGAAAATTTAAATGTCAAAAATATGGAAAATAGTAAATGAAACAAAATAGTGTATGGTATACAGATGTGGCTTGAATAATGGATACATGTTGATGAATTATTTTATACAATGGATACACATTAAATTTTTTAGGTTGCTCATATCTCCATAGCTATTTCTATGATTTCCTTTTCACATTGTAAAGTTCAATGAAATAATAATATAAATTATGCTGCTGTTAAAAATAGCAAATTTGTTGATGACTTCTCCAAAATAGTTATGGTTTCTCCATTCATTAATATTTAGCGATTTGGTGAGCAGTTTTTAGGCAAGGGTTGAGGAACTCATCATTGTGTTTTTCCATTAGCAATGTTGTTTTGGTCTGATCAGAATTTGAATGACATAATTAATTTACATATCTCACTGTCATTCATCTGTAATGTTGGGAAGATTACGACATAACACTTATTATAAAACACAACCAAACACTGATATATTTGGATAGCTGAAGTACAAACAACAAATAAATTGGGATAGATGACATACAAACAATGGTTATATTGGGATACATGATTTAGGCCTACAAACAACAATTATATTGGAATAGATGATGTATGCTACGTGATTATATTAGGATAGATGATTTACAGAAAATAATTATATTGGGTTAGATGATGTACAAACAATTATTATTAAATTGGGATAGATGTTGTACAAACAATGATTATAGTGAGATAAATGATGTAAAAACAATGAGTATATTGGGATAGATGATTTACAAATACATTTATATATTGGAATAACATTGGGATATAGATGTACAAACGAGATTATAGTTGGATGGATGATGTACAAATAAAACATGGATGGCTCAAAAAGCATAAAATGTTCTAAAATAATGTGGAAAATTTTGTAGTTGCATGATCTAAACCAGGAACAAACAATGGTTATAATTATAATTATTTTCTTTAGACAGGAATTATTTTCTTTAGACAGGAATTGTGCTGTGATGGAATCTTACCTGAAACCTGAAACAGACTGTGACTAATTTATCATATTAATTAGCCAAATTTTTATAAACATGACAATTATATATCCCATTACCATGATTAATATATCACATTACCTTGATTAATACATCACATTACCGTGAGTTGTATATCACATGAGGACAAAGGGTACATCATGTTTTTATTTTTTGGAACAGTAATTTTTAATCACATTTTCCACAATTGTAGATTAAGAATAAGTTATATTGAATTGAAAATTACTTGGATCGGCAATTTCCCACTTTCCATTTCAATTGACACACAACAATGTGCAGCAGAATAGGCATCAGTTTAAATAATTAATATTTAACCCTCAGTTGCTCAAGGCACCAAAAGACAAACAAACTCATCAACTATTCTACAAAATCATGAAAGTTATAATAAGATCTGTACAAATTTACAAACAAAAGAATGACCACTTCCGGTTATTCTGAGATTTCTTGTAACTTAAGTTATTATGTTTAAAATGTTAATTTCTTTTGAATTTTTTTCTATCACACAACTTTTCTTTCTCATCATAAATTAAATTTCATATTCAGCTTTAACCTCTCTCTCCCTCTCCCCATCACATACTTTCTGTGGCTGCCGTACTAGGTAGAAGCTGCCAATCTGTACCTTTTCTGTGGCCATGTTAAACCATTCGCTGTTTCGTACACGATTCAGTGTGTAACGAGAGCTGGGCACATAGGCCAACATGCCGATAAGGAGTTCTTTTATCTGGATAATTCCACATGTATAAAAAGTAATTAAACAATGTTATAACGAAAGTTTTGAAGTGAACATAGAGGGAAAAAAGTGGGGGGGGGGGTCTAAGGACTTTTAATGTAATTTATGAAATTATTGTATTTGTTAGATGCCATAAAAAAATATAATAAATTATGCCCAAAAAAGCTATACTGCCGTGTGTGTTTGTGCTTCAATGTTATAACGAAAGTTTTGAAGTGAACATAGAGGGAAAAAAGTGGGGGGGGGGGGTCTAAGGACTTTTAATGTAATTTATGAAATTATTGTATTTGTTAGATGCCATAAAAAAATATAATAAATTATGCCCAAAAAAGCTATACTGCCGTGTGTGTTTGTGCTACACGTTATCTCACTGTTGGATAGGACTACAAAGTGAGACATTCTGTATTAATCAACCATTCTAAACCAGGACTACTTCTGACTCCTGTAAATTAAAAAAAAAAAAGATGTGATGGATCCTTGCTGTGGTGTCTCCCTGCTGTGGTGTCTCCCTGCTGTGGTGTCTCCCTGCTGTGATGGATCCTTGCTGTGATGGATCCTTGCTGTGTTGTCTCCCTGCTGTGGTGTCTCCCTGCTGTGATGGATCCTTGCTGTGATGGATCCTTGCTGTGGTGTCTCCCTGCTGTGGTGTCTCCCTGCTGTGGTGTCTCCCTGCTGTGATGGATCCTTGCTGTGGTGTCTCCCTGCTGTGGTGTCTCCTTGCTGTGGTGTCTCCCTGCTGTGATGGATCCTTGCTGTGGTGTCTCCCTGCTGTGGTGTCTCCCTGCTGTGGTGTCTCCCTGCTGCGGTGTCTCCCTGCTGTGGTGTCTCCCTGCTGTGATGGATCCTTGCTGTGGTGTCTCCCTGCTGTGATGGATCCCTGCTGTGGTGTCTCCCTGCTGTGGTGTCTCCCTGCTGTGGTGTCTCCCTGCTGTGGTGTCTCCCTGCTGTGGTGTCTCCCTGCTGTGGTGTCTCCCTGCTGTGGTGGATCCTTGCTGTGGTGTCTCCCTGCTGTGGTGTCTCCCTGCTGTGGTGTCTCCCTGCTGTGATGGATCCTTGCTGTGGTGTCTCCCTGTTGTGGTGTCTCCCTGCTGTGATGGATCCTTGCTGTGGTGTCTCCCTGCTGTGGTGTCTCCCTGCTGTAATGGATCCTTGCTGTGGTGCGAGGACTTCCTGCTATTTTTTAAAAGTGTGATAGGATGTGAAATCGACTCCAGCGGGCTGTTCAATAATGTGTGGCCCGCACCCTTCAAGTGACGTTATCGGACTGACTCACTTCAGAGTGGGGTGGGGTGGGCTTCAACCGGTTGGATATACTATGAGAGGACGGGGGCATCTCAGTATGAGTTTGGCGAATCTGCATTTTTTATTATTATTTTTGTATTTATTATTTGTTTTAAAAAATCAGCCAGATAGATGGCTGTGGCAGTAAATGAGCCTACCTGATCTCATCTTGGTATGTGAAGGAGTGAATATAAACCAGGTAGGTGACCGACTGTCCAACAGGTAAGATGACCGGCTGTCACGGATTAAAACACAGAAAAAAAAGAGTAACAGACCTACCTGGGAAGTAAGAACCATGACTGAAGACGGAGGGAACACCAACGGCTTCAAGGATCTGGCTTCATCTTCAGTTTTGATCCGTCCATAGGGAAGTCTGCCGACCACCATGGTGAACAGCACTGACCCCAAGGACCACATGTCAATCTGACGGGCGTCATAAGGCATTTTGAGCAGCATCTCAGGGGCCTATGGAGATGACGAAAACGGACATGATTTGGGCGGTTGACAGATGGTGAAAGTTGACATGACAGTAAATGAAATGAGGGTGTTAGTTGGCATGATGACAACTGACAAAACTGGGACAGTTGGCATGACAATAAATGGCATAAGGTTGCCGGTTGGGATGACAATACTGACATGATGGTGATATTTGGAGTGACAGTTGAATTAATGGGGGCACATGACATGACAATAATTCAATAATTGACATGATGGTGACACTTGTGAATACAAATTAATTCATGGTGTTATTTTGAAATATTTCCTAATTTTAAATTTGTAAGTGATGTGTAGAGGTGTGTAGAGGTGAGCAGAGGTGTGTGGAAGTGTGTGGAGTTGGGTAGTGGTGTGTAGATGTGTGTAGAGGTGTGTTAAGGTGTGTAGAGGTGTGCGGAAGGGTGTAGATGTGTGTAGAAATGGGTAGAGGTGTGTGGTTCGCTTTCAAAATTAAGTTTGATAGATCTGCATATAGCACTTGATAAAGCACCATAACATCTGCATATAGCACTTGATAAAGCACCATAACATCTGCATATAGCACTTGATAAAGCACCATAACATCTGCATATAGCACTTGATAAAGCACCATAACATCTGCATATAGCACCTGATAAAGCACCCTAACGTCTGCATATAGCACTTGATAAAGCACCCTAACATCTGGATATAGCACTTTATAAAGCACCATAACGTCTGCATATAGCACTTGATAAAGCACCCTAACATCTGGATATAGCACTTGATAAAGCACCCTAACATCTGCATATAGCACTTGATAAAGCACCCTAACATCTGGATATAGCACTTGATAAAGCACCATAACGTCTGCATATAGCACTTGATAAAGCACCCTAACGTCTGCATATAGCACGTGATGAAGCACCATAACGTCTGCATATAGCACTTGATAAAGCACCCTAACATCTGCATATAGCACTTGATAAAGCACCATAACGTCTGCATATAGCACTTGATAAAGCACCCTAACATCTGGATATAGCACTTGATAAAGCACCATAACATCTGCATATAGCACTTGATAAAGCACCATAACATCTGCATATAGCACTTGATAAAGCACCATAACATCTGCATATAGCACTTGATAAAGCACCATAACGTCTGCATATAGCACTTGATAAAGCACCCTAACATCTGGATATAGCACTTGATAAAGTGCCCAAAGATCTGGATATAACACTTGATAAAGTGCCCAAAGATCTGGATATAACACTTGATAAAGTGCCCAAAGATCTGGATATAACACTTGATAAAGTGCCCTAAGATGTTGATATAACACCTGATAAAGCGCCCAATGATTGCCTACCATGTTACTTTATAGTAACTTACACAACACTGAAGTGTAACAATAGTTCTGAAATAATTCTTATTGCTTCCACCTGAACGCAGTCCTACCAATTATTATGCCATGAAAGGATTTGCAAATATATTTTTTTTCAAGTGTAATCTTGTCGTATTTAACAATTGACAAATTTCATTTGGTGTATTCTGCGTGTATGTAGTTATTAATTTTTTTTAACAAATATATATATTCTTGGACTGTGTAAAAATTTAAAGTTTTAAAAAGTTATCATCTTCACCTGCCTGATAGCCCACAGTGCCCACAATATCAGTACACAGGTTGTCCCCGGGCGTATACAGGACAGCGTGACTGAAGTCTGCTATCTTGACCTGGTTGTCATTGGTGATGAGAATGTTCTGCAGGCTGATATCCCTATGGGCCACCCCAGACAGATGCATGTATTCTATAGCACTGAGACAGTACAGAAATCAAGGGAAACACAGTCATTAGACATGAAAGGACTCTTTGTTCAAACGTCTGCTAATTTTTAAGATTTATTTGCATAAAATATACTATGATCCCAACCGGTTGAATCAACTACAGCACACGGAATACTGGATGGTTGATGTCTGACCTCACTGACAGACGAGGGACTTAAAAATCTTGTGAGACCTTTTTACTGTCCAATTAAGGTCTTATTTATTTGATGAAACGAAATTTACCGGGGACAATCTTAACAGAAGTTTGTTTTAATAAAGTAAACTGTTTTACTCAGGAAACTAGATTCTAGTTTTAGTTGCTAAGATGGGAAGTCACAGTCAGTAAGAACATTTTTTTTTATCGTGCGTTTGCCTGGCAAGAATTATAGGATAAAATGTAAAGGATGTGGGCCGGCAACACATTCAACAACAAATAAATGCATCACCAGCCAAAGTCATTCAATCCAAATCAGCCAATAGTTGCTTGAAACAACGGTCAAAAAATTTAATTCAGCTTATCCGAGATGTCTGTAGGATTTTAGGTTTTTGTTTCAAGAGTCATTCTCACATTTTCTACGCCAGGTTGTTGTTGCTTTTGTTTTCGGGATTTGGGAGGGGGGTGTCTTCCTCGGTTTCGTTTTATGTGCTTTCCCTTCTTAGCGCTCTCCCGAGAAGTTAGTTTCCTGGCAATTAAAACACCCAACCAAACCATTCCTTGAGTGACGTATTTTCCGGGTAATAAGACGGCCCCTACTTTTCCTGTTCAGATCTAGGGTTTGGGCTGTACTCGCCGTATAAGACGATCCCTCATCCAACGCACACTACAGTGGCTGTACCAACGATGCCAATCCTGCAGTGACTGTACCAACGCTGCCAATCCTAGGCATACATCCAGTGGCTGTACCAACGATGTCAATCCTAGGCACACATCCAGTGGCTGTACCAACTATGTCAATCCTATGCACACATCCAGTGACTGTACCAACTATTCCAAACCTAGGCACACATCCAGTGGCTGTAACAACGATGTCAATCCTAGGCACACATCCGGTGGCTGTACCAACGATGTCAATCCTGCAGGAATAACTGCCACATCTGTGTTTATTCTTGCCAGTTTTTGCTTGGTGCTGGGAGTTACATGAGCCCTGAAAATATCCAGCTTATAAGACGACAGCCAACTTTTGAAAGATTTTCATGGGTTAAAAAGACGCCCAACACGCAGGAAAATACGGTATTTGCCTTTAAACATTCTGAAACAGTTGTAACCCCCGATCTTCATATTAGTTTTTCATTAGAGGGTTTGTCTTTTTCGCGACAGAAGATCCAATGCATACTTCGTAGGCTTTTTTTCTAGATGTAGAGTATGATGTGGAGGGTTCTCAAGAGAAGCGTGGGACGTAGTGGCGGAGTGCACCGCTCCAGGGTGTCACTTTTTTAAAATTTATATTGAGGGGTGGCATTTTTAACCAAATGCAGAGAGGGGGCTGGTTCGTGGAAGATTGGCCGCAAGAAAGCTTGGCCCACTCAAGGCGGCACTACGCCATTGGTGAGGAAGGCCAAAGAACATGTAAAAAATGCATTTAAAAAAGAATGCAGCAATGGGAATGGAATGGAATGGCATGAAGAGTTTTGTCATTCGTAGCAAAACGAAGAACGAGATATCCATGATTGGTCAATAGCTCATAGAGGTAGCTATTATAAGGCTGAGCGATCCATGATTGGTCAATAGCTCCCAGAGGTAGCTACAATAAGACATAGATCTATGATTGGTCTATAGCTCCCAGAGGTAGCTACAATAAGGCATAGATCTATGATTGGTCTATAGCTCCCAGAGGTAGCTACAATAAGGCATAGATCTATGATTGGTCTATAGCTCCCAGAGGTAGCTACAATACGGCGATGATAGTTTTATGTTGATAAAGAGCGAGCTTTCATAAAATGGAGTAGGGGTGGGGGTAAATTGTACTGACCCATGGTCTTCCCACCGACTCACCTATGCAATTGTCTGAGGTACTTCCTAGCAATAGACTCGCTGACGAATCTTGCATCATGCGCCCTGAGCAACGTTTCGAGGTTGCCACTCTCACAGAACTCCATCACAATCCCCGTGCGACCTGAAAGAGTTTGAACATAGGTCAGTATGAGAGTATCAATACTGTGGCATGGAGTTTGGTAACCAATTAGCCTATTAAGCTGTTTACCTTCTCTTCAAAAAAAGAATATTTCGCAAATTTAACAGCAAACTACTACATTAAATAATAATAATAATCCATTTAAAAAAAAAGGAAATCATGATTAATTATTATTATATTTTTTTATTTTAAAATATAATCAATTTTATCATGACAGATTATTATTAGTTTTATTTTTATTTTTAAGTTATACATTTAAAAAAATAATAATACAGTAATAAAAGAAAAAAAAGGAGAATTAAAAAAAAAAAGGGGGGGGGTTGCAGTTGGTTTTTTAAAAATTTTATTTTAAAATATAATTAATTTTATCATGACAGATTATTATTAGTTTTATTTTTATTTTTAAATTATAAATTTAAAAAAAAAATAAAAAAGTAATAAAAGAAAAAAAAGGAGAATTAAAAAAAAAAAGGGGGGGGGTTGCAGTTGGTCTTTTAAAAATTAGGTAATAGCTGATTAATAAATGAGAAGGCTTTAAGTCATTACTTCACCTTGGTAGTAGATGGTGTTGATGAGCGATACAATGTTTTGATGCTGGAGTCTTTTGTGTATTAATATCTCATCAGACGGAACTTCTTTCTTCTGGTTGTCTTCTGGTCTAGTAAAACAACATATTCATATTAAGACGTGTCGGTGACAAAAAAAAAAACAAGTTATATTAAAGAGTAGAGCGGCAAAAATGAATATCGTTTGTCGGCGGAGAAGGATCTTCGTGTTCGCTAATATGTACGCTAAAAGTCATGGATTTTCAACATTCAAAAACTTTTTATTATTTTAAATATGCATTATGTTGTTATTTTAAATTAATTTTTTTTAGGGGGGGGGGGGGTTGGGAGCTGGGGGGATTCGATGGAATTGGGGAAATATTAATTTCGAGCGATGTCGTGGTATCAATTATATTACTTAACACATTTAAAAAAAACATATTTGTATTTATGTGTGTGCAAAAATCAGTAATTATCACCAATGTGCCGTTTCTTTGCTTCCAAAGTAAAATAACAAATTTTAAAAAATTAATATTGCAAACATTCCAAGGTATCTTCTTCTGTCCATTCTTAAAGCTTGACACTATTTGCTTTGTACAATTTTAAAATAATGGACATACAAATTGTAGCTTTTAAATTTTTTATCCTAAAGTTTGCTCTCATCCTAAAGCCAGCAAAAACATAATGACTGCTATCCACCAAAAGTCTGTCACAAATCTCAAGTCTGCTATCAACCAGAGATGACTGACTCACGTGGGTGTGGATTGTTTACGTTTCTTGCCCGACTGTAGCTTGATGGCCAGGGGCTGACACTCTGTCTCTCTCATCTCAATACCCGCCCTTAGGTCTTGGGCGAGAATAACAGTACCAGATCTTCCTTTTGCAATAACCTAATGTGAATGAAAGAAGATAACAGTACCATATCTGCCTTTAGCTATAACCGAATGGTGGATGATGCAAGATTTTAGCAATAAGCAAATGGTGGATGACAGAAGATAACAGTGGAAGATAAGAAAATAACAATGGAAGATAGACGATAATAGTTGAATATAGACGATAACTTTGGAAGATAAGACAATAACCGTGGAAGATGAGACAGTAACAGTGCCAGGTCTTCGTTTAGCAATAACCTAATGTTGGAAGTCAGAAGATAACAGCGGAAGGTAAGATAACAACAGTTTCAGATCTGTTTTTAAGGAATAGATATGGACGGATCGAAATCCTCATCCTCATCCTGATGTCCCTTAGTCCTTGGACCGTTGGGGCGCCACAGATGACGTGTGAACCATCCTCCTCCATTCCTCTCTGTCTTCAGCACTACGCACTGCATCGCCCGGTGTTAGTCCTGTCCACTCTTTGATGTTATCCTCCCACCTTTTTCTTTATCTTCCTCTTCTTCTCCCTCCTCTTGTGGTGCCCTGCAATATTTCTTTGACAAGCCCTTGTTTCCTTGTTACGTGGCCGTACCATTGTAGTTTGCGTTTTTTTCACAGTCACCATTTAGGTCATCGTACTCCCCATCGAAATAGCTGTGTCAAAACTCAGCGTGTTAAGTTGGGGATGGTGAAGTTAGCCTGGGATTGGCTCATGTTTATCTGGTTTACAGCTACTCACTTGGAGGGGTTTGTATCCAATTTGAGGTAGGTCTGGGATGATTGCATCGTAATGTTTGTTTCCTGTCATGAACCATAAATATGTTTTTAATTCACCATAAAATATATATCGACTAGTACAGTCGGCATTTTAAATGTTAATTTAATAGGGAGTGTTATAATTCTTATCTTGTCAACTGTATGTAAGTCCATTGACCAGCCTAATAACTCTTCTAAAGGTACCTGCGTAGGTACCCCAACAGATAGTATATGTGCTACCTGCGTAATTACATTAACAGGTAGTATATGTGCTACCCATGGGGGCCCGCAGGTAGGGGCAGCGTGGGGCACTTGCCCCCCCCCCCCCTGGATTGATTGGATAAAAAAATGTTTAGACAAAAATAGACAAAAAATGTATTAAAGAAAAGAGAAAATAAAGAGAAATTAACTAAGCTGATGTCCTGTCCGTTCTTTCACCATACAAATACGCTACAGTAAATTAAAACTANNNNTTTTTCCCCCCCCCCCCCCAAAATTATACCATCCCCCCCCCCCCCCCCAGAAAGTTTTCTGCGGGCGCCCATGGTATTACCTGCATAATTACATTAACATGTAGTATATATGCTACCTGCGTAGTTACATTAACAGGTAGTTTATGGGCCAAAGTTACTGAGTTTTCTATTGGTTTTAAAATATGAAGATTCCTAGCTCCAAAGGACAGAGTTAATTCATAGCGTTGGTTTTAAATATATAAGACAATCAAATATTCAACCTCTTAGGATTACCCCCTAACTGACCTTTTAGATTTACCAACAAACTGAACTTTTTCCGTAACCACTAAACTGCCTGTCATGATTATGACAATTTAAGGGGATACTCAACAGTCCCAGGTAGGTAGTGGTCCTTAGTATGAGATTCTTGCAAACCTGTCTTGCTTTCTCGTCTAATTAACCTGTCTTGATTATCATCTAATTAACCTGTCTTGATTATTATCTAATTAACCTGTCTTGATTAACCCCTTACTGATCTGTCCTGAGTAACCCTTTACTGACCTGTCTTGATTAACCCCTTACTGACCTGTCTTGATGGCCTTGGGGGGAAATTTGCTCAGCGGTAGTGGGTATTTGTGTGACCAAACATCCTCCAACTCACAGGCATGTGTATGAATGACAGCTGGTGACCCTTCGTTCTCCAGGTCACGCAAAACTGTCACAAACTCATGGCACATATTTCCCTGAAAACAAAAACAATGTCAAGTTACAACCAGACGTGGGTCAAAGGTCACAAACAGAAAGTTTGTAAACAATTGACGTATGGTTAGTCAATTTATTAAACTAACTATACAAAGTCAACCAAAGACTTTTATATCTTTAAAAAAAATTGTCCCAAATATATTTGTTTAACAATTATCTTACTCTACAGTGCAGCAGTTTAAAGCCTACTAAACTTCAGTATTTCCAGCTGGTGTGTGAACCTCTGACATCAAACACCCATTTAAAGGACTAATCAAGAAAGCTAGTTATTTCACAGAAACTAGACATCTTTCACTTAGAAGAACTATTTGAAGAAAAGTGCCTCTGCAAAGTTTTAAAAAATTTTGATGATACATCTCACCCACTTCATCGCAAATACCTAAGATCATCTCAATCAGGGCTAATTCTTTCTCTTATAGTTAACCGCGAAAGAAAGATCAAAGTTCTGTTCTCCACTCTGTACGAATTTACCAGCATGCTCCCCCCCCCCAGCGATTAGCAAATATAAATGATAACTAATTAAGTCATAAAGTCACTTAAGTTGTTTTTATTTATGTTTGATTTCCACGATAGAGAAATATTTTAGATGTCTTGTGTTTAAATTATTATTATTGTGCAATGTTGTATTCGTTACAAAATATATTTATTAATGTGCTAAAAAGGAGTATATACAATGTAATCAAAATGCATTTCCATTTATTTGGATCAATACACTAATCTTATCTGATCTAAGCTTCTCTTCTTACTTAAGTAGTTCCAAAATCGGATATGCTTGTAATAAAATCTTACTTCCATGTATGTTTTTCTAGTATTAAATGACAGCATTGTATTTCAAATACTTAAAAGAATGATAAATACACAGTGTTATAAAATGTGACAATTAGTTAAATTTGATTTTGTTAACTGTAGCCTGGCAAGCATCTCAGAAAGACTAAGGACCACTACCTCATCATGCATGCTCTGGTAAGCATCTCATACTAAGGACCATTACCTCATCATGCAAGCTCTGGCAAGCATCTCATACTAAGGACCATTACCTCATCATGCAAGCTCTGGCACGTATCTTTTACAAAAGAACACTACCTCATCATGCAAGCTCTGGCAAGCATCTCATACTAAGGACCACTACCTCATCATGCATGCTCTGGCAAGCATCTCATACTAAGGACCACTACCTCATCATGCATGCTCTGGCAAGCATCTCATACTAAGGACCACTACCTCATCATGCAAGCTCTGGCAAGCATCTCATACTAAGGACCACTACCTCATCATGCAAGCTCTGGCAAGCATCTCATACTAAGGACCACTACCTCATCATGCAAGCTCTGGCAAGCATCTCATACTAA
>CAXITT010000015.1:1613176-1647051 GCA_964033795.1 Lymnaea stagnalis | reverse complement strand
AAAATCTGATCTAACCCATAAGAGTTGATGGTCGTGAATTCACATCATGGAAGGGAAAATCTGATCTAACCCATTAGAGTTGATGGTCGTGAATTCACATCATGGAAGGGAAAATCTGATCTAACCCATAAGAGTTGATGGTCGTGAATATTCATGGATTGACCGCGGACGATTTCGATTTTAATGTCACTGTATATATAAGCAAAAGTTTACTGTTTGCATCAGGCCCACCCCCCAAACTACACTCACTTTTTTTAAAAAATCAATGTCAATCGTAAACGAGTAACCACCATGCATTGCAATGCCACTCAAAGAAAGAAAGTGTTTGTATTTTAATAATGTTTATTGAAGTGAATTTTGATACACAATATTTTTTTTTCCGTCTGGTGCTTACACCAATAAATCAGAAGATCTTCCGACGCGTGAGCAGGCCAAATACAGCTGTCAAAGGAAAAACATGGATTTTCAAAATTTAGTCCACTTGTAGTGATTGTCCCTGTACTTTGTTGGTGGTCATTCCAAATGCGAGTTGCACCGGAAACTACAGACGTTTGAATTCAAATGGTATATCTGTTGGAATCATTGGGATGCGTGGCAACAGTACATCTTCTCCTTAACATTTTCCATTTAAAATTTAGTCTCGATGATATTGTTCGTTATCTTTGGTACCGTTGCAAAATCGTCATGGATTAAGATTCAAGTTTCGTTGAAGAATTATAGGCACTCCAATTTTCAATGTCAAAATGTATACTGACAAATCAAGTGAATTCAAGAATTCAGTTGGATAACTGACAACTTCCTCTTGATTCATTACAGTATCGATGGATTTATACTTCATCACTTCGCACTGTATTTCGTTTAATAGCTGAAGTTGATGGCATTGACATCGTTGTTTTTTCCTGCTAATACAGCACGTGCACTGAGCCACTTATGATTTCTGTAATTCTGTGCTATATTTGGAAAAACTTTTGAATGGGAACAATGTACCACTGCCCGAAAACTTTACCGGAGCACGCCAAAAAATCAAAAGGGCGATCAATGGTGGAGTCTTAAACGCCACCAGCAGAGCCTTATCACCCAGATGAGGATAGAGCATTGCCCTACCAGGAGCTACCTGAACAGGTTGCAGCCACTGCGGATCCGAGCTGCCGCCATTGTGGACAGGTGCCGGAGAAAGTAGAGCACCTTCTAGCCAAGTGCTTGACATTAACGACTGGTGTGACTGGGGTGCTCCCAGCCAACCACGTCGAAAGCCTGATTTAAGGGACTGCCCAGCAAATGAAGAAGGCCTGTTCCATACTTGTCGGGGCCATCAAAGAGCAATAGCTGGTTCCCTTATAGTAAATGTAATATTTCAGTAGAGGAAGGCATACGCACAAGGGACAGCCTAGATTACTTGCGAGACATTTCAAATCATACATATAGAGCCATCGCGGAACTTTTGGAAGCCCCTTTTATTTGTATCCATTCATTTTTGCTCCCCCTCACCACACAGCTGCAGCGGGTACAGGACCCCAAGCGACGGCTCTGCATACAACTAATTCATTTATTAACTATTCCGAGGTCCGCAATTCTTACATCCACAATCGCCTAGCTTTCTAAAGATGACCATGAAGAAAGAAATGATTAATGTATATCTCAAAAATTTGGTTTTATTGTAACACTTTTTTCATTACGTCTTCTACTGGTCGAAACGTCGGTTTATTGGGTAAGTGTACGAATAAATACCAACACGAAGCTGAAATATTCATGTTTATGCAATTCTTAGAAAAAAAATAAATAAGTTTTTCTCCATTTTATTAGACAACCTCATTTCAAATGACATTTTCTCTTTTAAGTATTTTCAAATATAAATTTACCCTCGAATTTCCAAACCAGAAGTAAATATTTTTAGAGGGAGGAAACTTTCAATGCATTATATAGAATTAATACCTCAGTTATCCCCCTTCAATATTAAAGACAGGGACAAAGCCTGTAAGGCAGCAGTTCTTAACCTTTGTGGGTCGTGAGACCCTTTCACTGGGGTCTCTAAGACCATTGTGAAACACACATTTCCGATGCCGATGGTCTTAGAAACGGATTGATTTGGTCCAGCTGAAAAACCAGAAATGTCACAAATTTTCCTTTGTGAGTTATCCCCCTTGAACCATTCACTCCATAATAAAGCATAAACCAACAGTAAAAACCACTACACAAATCAGCTTATTAACGGGTAATCACGGATTATAAATAATGCATAATTTGGAAGAATCAGACAAGTCCAGTAAAAATGTAGAAGAAAAAAATGACCTTCCTTAATATCACGTAAAGCGCTTAACCAATGGCAAGTAAGGAAAACGTAAATAAATAAACAATATAAGTCAAAATAAGTCAATATAAGTAAATATAAGTCAATATAAGTCAATATAAGTCAATATAAGTCAAATGTCCGATGTTGAAATCACACCAAACAATAAATGCTACTATTGTTATCTACGATAAACTTAAAGTGAAATTTTAAAGGCAAAAATAGATATTGATTTAGGAAGCAGCCTTTATAGTCATAATACATGGGGTGGGGTGAAGATGGTCACTGTTCAAGTTCTATGTGATTAGTATCAGTGTACTGGGAGGAAAGTTTAGGATTAATTTTATCAGTTTCAGGAGCATTAGCCTGCAGTCAGCACTATAGTGCCTGTGTGAGTGTAAGCTCAGAGTGCTGTCTCAGTACTATAGAGCCTGTATGAGTGTAAGCTCAAAGTGCTGTCTCAGGACTATAGTGCCTGTAGGAGTGTAATCTCAGCATGCTGTCTCAGGACTATAGTGCCTGTATGAGTGTAATCTCAGCATGCTGTCTCAGGACTATAGTGCCTGTATGAGTGTAATCTCAGCATGCTGTCTCAGGACTATAGTGCCTGTAGGAGTGTAATCTCAGCATGCTGTCTCAGGACTATAGTGCCTGTAGGAGTGTAATCTCAGCATGCTGTCACAGGACTATAGTGCCTGTATGAGTGTAAGCTCAACATGCTGTCTCAGGACTATCGTGCCTGTATGAATGTAAGCTCAAAATGCTGTCTCAGGACTATAGTGCCTGTATGAGTGTAAGCTCAGCATGCTGTCTCAGGACTATAGTGCCTGTATGAGTGTAAGCTCAACATGCTGTCTCAGGACTATCGTGCCTGTATGAATGTAAGCTCAAAATGCTGTCTCAGGACTATAGTGCCTGTATGAGTGTAAGCTCAACATGCTGTCTCAGGACTATAGTGCCTGTATGAGTGTAAGCTCAACATGCTGTCTCAGGACTATAGTGCCTGTATGAGTGTAAGCTCAACATGCTGTCTCAGGACTATAGTGCCTGTATGAGTGTAAGCTCAACATGCTGTCTCAGGACTATCGTGCCTGTATGAGTGTAAGCTCAACATGCTGTCTCAGTACTATAGAGCCTGTATGAGTGTAAGCTCACCATGCTGTCTCAGTACTATAGTGCCTGTATGAGTGTATGCTCAACATGCTGTCTCAGGACTATCGTGCCTGTATGAGTGTAAGCTCAACATGCTGTCTCAGTACTATAGTGCCTGTATGAGTGTAAGCTCAACATGCTGTCTCAGGACTATCGTGCCTGTATGAGTGTAAGCTCAACATGCTGTCTCAGTACTATAGAGCCTGTATGAGTGTAAGCTCACCATGCTGTCTCAGTACTATAGTGCCTGTATGAGTGTATGCTCAACATGCTGTCTCAGGACTATCGTGCCTGTATGAGTGTAAGCTCAACATGCTGTCTCAGTACTATAGTGCCTGTATGAGTGTAAGCTCAACATGCTGTCTCAGGACTATCGTGCCTGTATGAGTGTAAGCTCAACATGCTGTCTCAGGACTATCGTGCCTGTATGAGTGTAAGCTCAACATGCTGTCTCAGGACTATCGTGCCTGTATGAGTGTAAGCTCAACATGCTGTCTCAGGACTATAGTGCCTGTATGAGTGTAAGCTCAACATGCTGTCTCAGTACTATAGTGCCTGTATGAGTGTAAGCTCACCATGCTGTCTCAGGACTATAGTGCCTGTATGAGTGTAAGCTCAACATGCTGTCTCAGTACTATAGTGCCTGTATGAGTGTAAGCTCAGCATGCTGTCTCAGGACTATAGTGCCTGTATGAGTGTAAGCTCAGCATGCTGTCTCAGTACTATAGTGCCTGTATGAGTGTAAGCTCAACATGCTGTCTTACTAAGTTAAGTCTCTGTTAAAAATTGCCTCTGATGAACGATGATTGCCTGATAAAGGCAACAAAAATTAAAGGCAACAATAAAAAGGTGTGCTCGTCTACTGTTTCACGCTATCTTTTGAATCTGACCACCGAGTGATGAGAGTGATGAGAGTATTACAATGATTTACAAGTCATTGTCAATCATTTTGTGCAATAGCATTGAGTCCCGACTGATTGAAAGCTGTTAAACACATTATGAATATCTCTTTGTTTCAATTGTTATTAAAAATGCAGGCCATTATATTTTCTTCTTCTTCTATATCTTAAGGGTACACGATCAATTTATTGATCAGTTTGGCTCCTATGCATGTAGATGGGATTTGCAATGTTTCTGTCCCTGGTGTTGATGAGGAAATTTCACTGATTTCCAGTGCCACTTTGTGAGGGAATCATGCACTAGCGGTTTGAAGGCTTGAGGCAATAAACACAAATGTGTCTAATGTTGTCGCCTCAACCGTTCCTTTTGAGAGATTGTTCCAGTCCCTGATTGTCTTGGGCAGGAATGAGCGTCTCCTATACTGGCTTCTTGCTGGTAAGAGCCTGAATTGCCTGTCATGGCCTCGTCGCTGTCTATTGGGGAGATGGACGAGTTTCTGTTTTATACTGGAACAGTGGACCAGCCCATTATTTATCTTGTACATCATGGAGAGCCTGGATTGTCATCGTTGTTCCTCCAATGGTGACCAGCCTAGTGTTTCCTGCATGCTGCCAACACTAGAGGTATTCCTGTAGCGGTTGAGGACAAAGCGTGCTGCTCGTCGCTGGACCGCCTTCAACCTGTTAATGCTCTTCTGGGTAAATGGGTCCCAGACTGAAGATGCATAATCTAAAACCGGACGGACAAAGGCTTTATATGCTCTTTCTTTCACACGGGAGTTGCCAATCTTTAGATTTCGCCTTAAGAACCCTAGGGTCTTGTTTACTTGGTTACATACATTGTTAATATGCTCGTCCTAGTGGACCTCTCTTTGAATGGTAACACCCAGGTACTTTACGGAGGAAACTGGCTCAAGTATATGGCCGTGTAGTTCGTATTGGTAGTGTAGAGGAGTACAACTTCTAGAGACTGATAGTGTCTGGCACTTGGTAGGGTGAAAATCCATGTCCCAGCTCATCTCCCACTCAGCTAACAGATTGAGATCCTGTTGTAGCTGGTCCTGGTCAGATCTGTTGGCGATCGTCATATACACCGCTGTGTCATCTGCGAACAGTCTTGCTTGTGATGTCAAGTTTCTTAGGTAGGTCATTAATGTATGCAAGGAACAAACAGGGGCCCAGGACTGATCCTTGGGTTCATAATCAATATTACCATCAAACAAACTACAAACCTCAGTCACTCTATCAACATCAATATGTGAAACATCAGCAATACTAGGCTCACAATAAAAAATATCATTAAAAGCATCTACTTTGGGTTCATAAGCCATAAAACAATCAAAACCATCACTAGAAGAATCAACAACACTATGTTCATTATCAATATTTTTATCAAAATTTCCATCTGAACCATCTACACTGGGTTCATAATTAATATCCCAATCAAAACAATCATCCAAAGCATCAACAACGCTATGCTCATAATCAATATTATTATCAAAGTCCCCAAATGAAACATCAATACCACTAGGTTCACTACTGGTGCAAGGGCGATAGCCATCCTGCACATTACATTCGTCCTGTTTATCCACATTATCCAACTTATTTTCTCTTGTTTTGGTGTCTTCAAAATATTCATCAACTATACCAAACTGAAAAAATTCCGATTCATCATTTTTCCTAGTATTGATACTGCCCCTTTCTACATTTGGATTTTTAGTTTCTGACAGACTTACCCAAGATTTGTTCTCTCGACACCATCTAAGCTCATTCCCACTAACTTCTACCTTAGTATATTTCCTCGTCCTTCTCATCAACTTTACTTTGAGTAATGCTTGGACCCTCGTCCAAACAATTCGACGTTATGTCAGGATCTTTAGTCACGTGACTATGTTCTTCATTAGTAATTTTATATTCCTTAAAGGTGTTTAGATCAAAAGGTTTGTTAGAACTTAATTGCTCATAAATTTTTCTCACCACAGATTCTGGTGGCCTATAACCATATATCCATCTGACACATTCTTCTCTGATTTCCCGCATAGATTTCTCTTTCTGGCGTATGTCTACTCCCACCTTCAAACTGTCTTGTCCCTGTTGATCCACAATCGGTTTTACACTAAAGGCCACATCTCCCTGTATATTGCCCTCATTTTCCTTATCATCCAGAGAAAATTGTCCCCTTTCAGTACCAGTTAGTGTACTAGCACTATACCCAGACATTTTTCTCTCATGTTCTTTGATTCTTTCTTTTTCTTCTCGCTCATATGCGCGAATTTCTTCTTCTTCTTCGCGAACCTCTTGTTCCCTAATCTCTACCCATTCTTTCGCTTCCTCCCCTTCTAATCCCAAATCTATTGCCATTTGTTTAATTTCGGCAATAGTAGGTAACGACATTTTTTATCTCTAAGTCTTATTTCAATATATATGTTTACAAAAAAATTACAAATAGAAAATGGATCAAATGAAATTAGTAATAAAACAATAGAAATTGCAAATCAAATAGCTAAATAATGTACTTAAAATAATTACTTGTGATGGTTCTCTTGATGGGTGGCACTGGGATTTCAGATGTATTGAGAAGTATAATCCATGTGTTCATGTGTATTTTCGTAGGTACATAGGGTTGGAATGTCTGGTGTCTCCAATAATCCAATGTCACTAAAAGTTAGGGTTGGTATAGCTGTCTGGCTGGTTTGCACGGCTTTCCTCTGGACTGGTATGGCCGTGATGATTGTTTTGACGAGCTGGTGTGGCTGGTTGGTCAGGCCCTCTCTGTGATGAATGGTAGGCTGGTAGGGTTCTTTGGACGAGCTGGTGTGGCTGGTTGGTCAGGCCCTCTCTGTGATGAATGGTAGGCTGGTAGGGTTCTTTGGACGAGCTGGTGTGGCTGGTTGGTCAGGCCCTCTCTGTGATGAATGGTAGGCTGGTAGGGTTCTTTGGACGAGCTGGTGTGGCTGGTTGGTCAGGCCCTCTCTGTGATGAATGGTAGGCTGGTAGGGTTCTTTGGACGATATGATGTTGCTTTAACGGCCTCTACTGTGGTGGATGGTCTTCTATGGTTGGTTTGGATGGTTATGGTTGATATGGCTGCTTCGACGGCCTTCCTTGTGGCTGATGGTAGGCTTGGATGGTTGCTTTACTGTGCCGGAACGATGGCGAATGATAGATGTGTATGGTTAATCCACTGTGATGGATGGTTGGATGATATGGCTGCTTCGACGGGCCCCCACTGTGACGTGACGTACGTTGTCTAGGGGTCGGTCCCCTCTGTACTAGCCACAGAACAATTTTACAAGGGTCTAGAACCCCTTTATTTCCAGCTCCTACAGAGCTGACTCTTGCTCCAAGTATCAACAAACAATTCAGGGATTCAGATTTTCTTATTTATTGGCTATGTGTGCCTATATACCACTACACAAAACAGTTAAAGTTACACAAGTCCTCTTCCATCCGTAGAAAAACTCACTGCCTTCATAAGACAAAAAAATCATACACACATCCACAGCACTCGCCAATGTTCACTCCTTCAAAACTCTACTCACACACGTGGTTTTTCCCCGACACAGCACACCGGTCATACCTTGACCGAGAAAAATAAAAACTCGTGGGGCACACGGGGAAAATAAACTCACCCACGATTGGTCAAATTAACATTATAGAAGTTGACACAGAAAAATTCACGCGATCTGACCGTGACAAGGTCTTCTTAAAATTCGAGAAGCTGGTTCTCACATGATCTATTGACTCGGAAGCCATTGAGTATATTTTGGCTTTCAAGATGCTTCATGACTGTGCTTACGATTATGTGCTTTAACAGTTTGCAGACGACGCTGGTGAAGGATATCGGACGATAGTTGACAGGGTCGGAATGCTCCCCTTTCTTGTAAATTGGAGTGACATGCGCTGTTCTCCAGTTTGCTGGAACATTTCCTGTGCACAGTGACGATTGGAAGAGGATTGTCAGTGCAGGAGCGATTTCTTTTGCTAATTCTTTGAGCACTCGTGGTTTGATGTTGTCAGGACCACATGCTTTGTAAGGGTTAATGGTATTGAGGAGGGCAAACACACCTTGTTCTGATATCTGGATATCTCCCATGATAGGGTAGGCTCTGTTCATCATTTTGGTCTTCAGAAGGAACTCAGTCTCAGAGTACTCTCTACCGTCACCAAAGACAGACCAGAACTGCTGATTGAGTATCTCCGCCCCTGTGCTTTTGGGTCAGATGTCAATTGGCCATCCCACCTCAGGTGGGAAACGCCAGCGTTAGAGGACTTTTGGTGCTTCTCTCAGCTCCAGAAGCGCTTGTTCTTGACATCTTTGGTCGGGTTGTCTTCCTGTGAGAAGATTTTAATTTTTTTAATGAAAGTCTTACAGTAAACCGAGTAATGACTGATGCTAGTGTATGTGTAAAATGGCATAAAATAAGCCTATTCCATAATTTCAGTACCAATTCAAGGTTATATTACTCGTATGCTACTTACAATTTATAGTACGCTGAATAATAATGACACTGAAAGTATAAACTTGATATAATTTATTACATTACCATTGAGTCATAACACCATCAGTACTCAGTGGCTTGTACACTTATTTAGATTTTTTTTCCCTAGGTTTTTTGGAAAAATAAGTTTTCGTTTTTTCGGCCACAATTTGTTTTATTATCAATAGAGTTCACTTAAATTTAATAAGTGACGAATAAGAGATGTAATGGGCTTTTAAAAAAAAACACATAAAATATAGTTTAATTAATACATTTCAATTTTCAGTTGAAAAAGCTGACAAGACAAATTTGAATGACCCTGATAATAAGCTGTAAAAATCTGTCACAAAATACCTAGTAACTGATGTATTTGAAAAGGAAAATGGTATCACTTAATACAGGCAAATTAAAGCATTTTATTTTTACTTGGGAAAATGTTGGATGCTTTTAAACTTTATAATCGCCTTTCCTCAAACGCTTCAAAATGTGGCAAGTCTGTTTTTTTCCCCACTGAGTTCTTCAATATAATCATCTTTTTAAAGCTTTTGCTATATATTATTTTCATTAGCAAACCATCCCATGACAATGCATCGTGTAGAGAAGAACGTTAAGAAAAGAAAATACAGTGATGCCTATTTACACTTTGGTTTTACCTCAAAAATCACAACAGGGATTGAGCTACCCCAACGTGTTATTTGTGGTGAAGTTCTATCAGCCGTATCAATGATCCCGAACAAACTAAAACGCCATTGTTACGCACACACTAATATTGGGAGAAAGTAATCTCCTATTTTAATTTTAATTGGCTCGTTGTAAACAGTGCCTAACAAAGGACGATACCATATAATCAACAATATTAAAGATACGACCCAAAACAGTTTCTAGTTACAATTAATTAAGATTTATTATGTCTTAAGATAATTACAAAATAAAATAAAATAAAATTACAATCTTCAACTTACAGTATGGCAGATGTCGATGGCCATGTGTCAATTATGTTAATCTTTATTACTACGGTTATTTATTAGCGAAATAAACACATATAAGTAGGAGCACACAAATACACAAAGAATAAAACACGCCTCGTAATGTTAAGAGAATCTATCTCAAAAATCTCCGTCCCTCGTCCGTGCCTGTCAATCCCTTATATAGGTGGGTCTACCGACGCCCAAGCCCTGCCTTCGAGACATTTCGAGAAAAATCCCAATCATTCTACCAAATACTATTTGGAAAAGATTAATTATTTTTAGTGGCTGGCGGTGTATACAAGGATACTTCAAAGGCCTAAGCCACACCCCTTTGTGAACACAGCGTCTCATGCGGGGTCAATCAGAGGGCACGCACGAGAAAATATGATGTAAACAAGCTCTCTGTAACACCATTTTTATAGCAAGCATCCGAGCTTTGCCGGCAAGGATACCAACTATTTTAGAAGTAAAGCTGATAGGCTCCAGAAAGCCAGACTTGACACTGGTGACAAGTACCACACACAAAACGTACCAGGTGTTAAGTTTCATATTTGGTGGCACTCAGAATATGCAGCCAGAGCTATGAAACCTCACACCATTGCTGAAGATTTTTTGCTGCCAGCGGCCAAAGATATTGTTCCCGTTATGATCGGAGACGAATTTGTTACGAATTGAGTGCAATTACCTTATTTATCGATACTATCCGCAGAAGAATAGATGACATGGTAATCAAGTCTAAATACAAAAGTAGACTTGTTGTGGACGATGATCTTCGTTGTGCTCTTGCAAAGAATGCCCCGAGCATTTCTGATATTTTAAAAAAGAAGCAATCTCAACCTTTGCACTGACGTTGGCTTTTTACGCATACTGTCGCAAAATGTAGTTTATTGTTTTTATATTTAGACTGTTACCCATGCTACATCATGTTTCTCATTTATTTGTAATAAGAAATAAATATTTCACACTGTATAATTAGCTTTTATTTGTTATCAGTCGAATTTTGTTTCAGTTCATACGAACACATTTGAGTCTAATTTCTTTTTGAACGCTATATACTATATAGTAAAACAAAATTCGACCAAACTTCAGTTCGATCAAATTTCCGTTCGATCAAACTTTCGTCGACCAATTTTCCATCGACGAAATTTCTTTCAACAAATTTCCGGATACGTTCAGTCGGTTCTTCACGGAGATATACCTACGACCGCCGGTCGAGATCATAATATTTTGTTGTTCCCGGCAGACTTGTCCGATGGATGTTACTAAAACAAATAAAATGGCCGCGCGATTCGAGAGTTTATTCCATAATTTCATCGTAGAAACTTCCAATATTGAATTTTTAGCTACAATTTATAATGTAAATTTGAAGCAGAAATAATTGGTAGTTCTTAACATTTTATGTGTTTAGTTTGCGACCATGAATTGTGTTTGGCTATTACTTTACACTAGTGATAAAAGGTCAAGGCCTTTGTTATGATAACATAAACAAACAATGGCAGTATAATATGCAGATAAGTTAATGTCGAACAACAAGACAGTGTTTTTGGCCTATTATTCACTTGATACAAGCCAGCCACAAATCAGTTTTGATTCCGAAAAACCTGGTTCTTGAAAAGAAATTTGGCTCTCAAAAGTTTTTTAACCATCCTCCTGCTGATTTTTTGCTCTGATGAGTTTTCCGACCGCTGCACTAGACGATTAGTTAGAATACCACCGTGTAGGGGACCCGCGCTGAAAGGCAAAGGTAACGCACGGAGACTGCGTTAAATCGAGCACGATTGCATGGCTTCCCACCAAGTGCAGTCGAACTATTTTACTAAACGCAGAAACAGGTTGGGACATGATTACAGTTGCCGTATGGATATGAGGTGAAGGTGTGTGGCAACCTTTCACCGGTGATTTTAAATATGCAGTCTTGAGGGTACTGCTCCAAGGCAACCTCTCTCTCCCATCTACGGTGTGAATTAGTCGCGCCGTAGAATAACCATACAAACCCTAGTAGAGGGCGTCGGTCTTAAACAACTACGCGGTCCCCCCGGGGTGGTAAGGGGGGACTTTAGAGACGTTAAATATCCACCCCAACCCCTTAGAAAGTCCGGCCCTGTTGCTGCGTGAGCAGCAATCCGGCTGGCCAGGTGTTTCTTCTCTGGGGCTGCCACACTCAGCGGCCAATCGAGTGGAGGTCGAGTGTGGCGGTCTTAGGGGCGGAGCGTCCCTGGCGTGCCGCTTCGCGGCCCGATCGGAATAAAGACCACTGGGGGAGTGGTTGACGGCCGGTGTGGTTGGCAGGGTGGTGCGTTGGGGAGGACCATATGAGCCTCAAGGCTCGGTGTTCGCTGATTTTCTTAAGTTAGTTAGTTAGTTAGTAGGCATACAACATCACTACAAGGCACGTATAGACTCGTGCTCCTGATTGAATTAAATTTTATGTGTGTTTGACTGATCGTCGTATTGTTATTTCTGTATTGGGATATCCGACACGGATCGCTGCTTTGATTCGGCTACGTTTCGTGCAGGCCCGTTTTTAGGCATACGTTGACTACGCATCCGCGTAGGGCCCCGAACGTGAGGTGGCCCCCGTGAGGCGCCCTCGATCCCCCGGTTTTTTTTTAACCGGCACCGCAGCCGTCTGTGTCACTCACGTTACTTTCCTCATCCTGAAATTTATCATTCTGAGTTGAATTCGGGGGCAAGGGAAGGGAAGCAACAGGGGGTGGGGTGGGCTTTGGGGGTGGCCGACAGGAAATAGGCAGAATGGAGGTGCCGCAGTGGTGGGTGGTGTTTTCTCCTCAGCTCGAGGGAGCTCCACCCATGGACGCCCCCTTCCGGGCCCCTAAACTACGCTCCATGCTTAAGGCCCCCAAACTCCTAACAACGGCTCTGTTTCGTGTCACTTTAAACAGTCCGAAGACTGTTGCTGTTTTAGTTTTTCTTCGTGGCAAAGCTTAGTGAAATTTGCCACCTACACGGTCGGCCATCTTTGTTGTCACCACGATCATCGCTCGGGCAAGTCGATGATACGGTCAGTGATACACCCAGGCCCAACGGGGTTAACAAACCTGTGCTTGTATACACATGTGATCGTCTATTATCAACGAATACCAAGCGTACGCATCTGACCGCTGACCTCGTGTATCGACTGAAAAACTTTTGATTGGTCGAGGCCTGCCCCGGAAGCGCACCCGCCGTGGTGGTAGACGATAAAAACAACAAGAACTTGTCACTCATTCCTCACCAAGGCCTACTTCTAAGCTACCCTAACCCTGGCAATCTCATTCACATCAGACATTCCAGCAACAGACAGCTTCGCATCGCCTCATTCAACGCTTAGTCGCTGGGTTCTTATGAGAAACGCATCGCAGTCTCCAAATTTATCACTGAGATGAAGATTGATATTCTGTTTATCGAGGAGACCTGGTTTCGGCTGACTGGCGATGAGGGGATGTATGCCGATCTCGCTCCATCTGGCTATTCTGCCCAATCATTTTCTCGTTCAGCTCGCGGTGGAGGCCTTGTTCCATCAGAGAACCAGTGATTATTTCAGAAATTTTCAGAAAGAATCCCTGCATACAGCCTGTGTCACAGACCTTCTATTCGCTCACACAGTCATCTTTTGAAGCAGTTCAACTTACCCTGTCAGTGCCCCATCATAACGTTCATTTTATGTGCATTTATCGCATCTTCCCTAGTAAGAAAAATAAAACTGGCCGACGCAGTGTTTCATCGAAATTTCCCGGATTTGATTGATCACTGAAACACATTGGCCGGGACTTGTATTGCAGTAGGCGATATGAACTTCCACTTCGATCAACCCCATAATCCATCCACTGCCAAGATGATGGATCTCTTGGATTTTTTTTAGTCTTCAGCAATCAGTCGACCAACCAACATGTTCTTGGGTGCAACATAGGTCTCAGACGTTGTAGTTAGATGCAATGTTCCCTTTGAGCTGCGGGTCTGCGCGGCCGCGCAGCCTTCTCACAGACGCCGCGCAGCAGTTTTGAGTATCCATGCAGCAAATCTTTATAAAATTAATTAAAACTCTGCAGCCGGATTTGTACAGTTTTTATAACATATACATCCATGTTTTTAATTTGATTTAGATCTATATTTTTGTGTTCTACTTTTTACGTAGAACTATTGATCTACATAGTTATCGATACATACCGGATCAAACCAGCTTCGTGCTGAACCACCGCCGTCATTCATGTACATTTCGTGGCGCGAACTGCGCAGTGAATGTGTATCAAGTAAATAAATCGCAAATCTTTAGGTTAGTATAAATGTAGCAGCTAATTATCTTTAATAATGATTTAACGTTATGTCTAAACGTCAGTAAAGCGAACTGTAAACGTCATCACTTACCAAGGAATAGTGCAGATCAAATTTTAAATGGGAATGGCTCAATGAATTTGTGCATGCAGCACTATCACATTCGTCGTCAGAGCGGAATCTTAAGGTGGGTGATATTTTTAAATATCGTGAAATTGACGGCGATGTTGTCTGAAATGTGCTTCAAAGCTAATTTCTCCAAAGGGAAAATGTGGGAAGCTTGGATGCTGGCTTATAATAAACGACATATCAAGCAAAAAAAAAATACACACAAATGCTGTACAGACACGTTGTGCTATTCAGAAAGAATGTTTACTGCGAATTCTTACAGAAAGTGTTGCTGATCGAAGCAGCACAACGTAAAAGTGCTAAAGAAGACCAGGTTACAATTTTGATTGACAACGTCCTCTTGGCTATCATCATGAACACATCTATGAATGCAGTTCAATACATACACAACCATATGGCTCATATGTCCCAGTCCTTGATAGCTGGCGTAGTAGATTTACGCTTTTGAAGTTGTTGATTTGATCGATTCAGTGGTTAAGGATGCTATAATTTGCGAACTTTGCAATGCAAAGAGAATTCAAGAGAATTCATTTGACATGCAGATAAATGTTACGTTTACCTCGGATGGTGCATCGGTTATGATAGACAAGAACAATGGACTTGTAGCAATTTTTACCGACGCATTCAACATCTACTGGAACAACATTGCGTTGCACGTCGTATCGTGAAGTTTTAGGCATCGATGATGCTTGCAAACTACAAGTTTAATGGCAGACATTGAAACATTTCTTAGGACAGTGTACACATCGTTAAGTAGGTCGACAGTACGGAAAGCCCAGGTCTAAGGTGTCGGATTGTGATTCGGTTGCCTTTCTACCATAGAATGAAATGAGATGGCTTTGGTGGCACTTTGCTTTACGAGCATTGCTGAGAAACATACCAGTGTTGACTGAATACTGTGAGGAGCAGGTGGGCCTGTATAAGGATCCAGTTCTTTAGTACTGTTTGAAGAAACTAAGGGATCTGCAGTTTCGAACTGCACTGATTGTCATTGATGAAGTTGTTGGTGAACTTTCTGAATTATGCAAGCTGCAAAGAAAACACCTTACGGCCATCGAGGCCTACCAATTTTTAAAAGCAATGATCGCTAAGCTCCATGCCCGGTACCTGGGTGAAAATTATCACTGATCCGAAAAGGTTGCTCAATTGCAATCCATCCTAAAAATCGTTGAATGTTAATGTTTGCACATTGGCTCTCGATTCGCTGAAAGTGAGTTGATGCAATGGAAAATCTTTGAGATATCAGCGTT
The DNA here is from genome assembly GCA_964033795.1 of Lymnaea stagnalis. Taxonomy (NCBI): domain Eukaryota; kingdom Metazoa; phylum Mollusca; class Gastropoda; family Lymnaeidae; genus Lymnaea; species Lymnaea stagnalis. The sequence goes on along the minus strand of CAXITT010000015.1, from coordinate 1,631,613 downwards.
AATCAACACTTTAAATTTTAATTTTTGCCCAGAACAACTTGCAGCACTTGTTTCTAGAACTATACGGCATTCCTGCAAAACTATGATGACATTCTGCTGAAAGTTAAGGATCAGTATCGTACCTTAAGGATTGTGCTTGCAGAAAAAAAATTAATAGTGGGTTGATGCAGACTTCCGGGAGGTGGTTCGATTTGTAATAAATTAGCGATAATTCGGCGACATTGCCATTCTGTTGGAAATTTGTGCTACATTTCTTGCATCAAGCGCCGATTCTAAACGTAGATTCAGCCTAATGTATAATATATGAATAAAATAGAGATAGGCTGGAAGAGTTACACCGAGACATGCTTATGAGGTTTAAATCGTATGAGAATGGTGGACAAACTTGACGATATGTATAAAAGATGGATATCATTTAAAGACAGACGCCAGAGTACCTCCAGTAATGAGTCAATCAAAGTACTAGCGGTCATTGATGGTAGGTGTATTGAAATATAGTTTCTTGACCCACTGTCGGGATCAATGATAGAACTATGATATTGAACTATTGCGGCATTTTTTAGTATCATTATTTTTATTTCTTTTATTTATTGACATGACAGTTTTTTCACTTAAGTTCATTATGAAATTTCAGTGTGTGTGTGTTTGTGTGTGTGTGTGTGTTTGTGGGCTGAAAAATTGTGCACTCAAAAAATGAATGCAGTAAAACTTTGCACACAACTGTAGGATTTTGCACACAAACCTGCAAACCTTAGATGGAACATTGGTTAGATCTACATCAATCACTCAAGAGCAGTTCTCTCACCACTTCTGTTTTTTTTCTTTCTTTTTTTTTTTCTATTTTGCGAGCTTAGTGTTAGGGCCCCAAATCCTCTCCCTCAGTTCAGGGAGGCCCGCAGTCTGCGAAGTATAGACAGGGATACCTGAAAGTACGACCTGAGTTTAGAAGTGTCCCCCCGCCTTCTGCCCTACTTTGTAAACGCTGAACAGTGCATTGCACGCTGTGCTTGACCGGCACGCCCCTGTCACCCGCTACAATTTTAGGTCAGCACGGTCAGCGACCATAATGGCTGAACTATGCCGTGCCAAGAAAGAGTAGCGTAGTGCCGAAAAGAAGTGGTGGGGGTCAGGTCTTGTGATTTTTAAGCAGATTTATTCCGTTGCCAAAAAGCGTGTCACTCAGTTGTTGGTCGTGCTAAGACTTTGTATTTTAGCCCAAAGATAATCATGGGTAAAACCAGCAGGCAATTGTTTATTGTTTAAAGCCACCTCATAGGGAGTAACAAAGAGACTGCTCTTCCTTCAGTGTATCCGTTGCCCAACCAACCGGATATTTTCTGTGATTTCTTTACAAGCAAAGCTGCTGGTATTTGCGCTGAGCTAGATCGACGTGACGCGCTGCCCCTAGATTTGCCTCCCTTTTCTTACGTTAGTTCACATTTCGATGTTTTAAAAAAAAATTTAGAACAAAAGGTCAAACGTATTATTCTAAAATCTAAACCTACGTCATGTTCTGTGAACCCCATCCCCACCCCCCTGTTTGTTAGTCATTAGATCATTTGCTCCCAACGATAACCACATGATCAATGAAAGCTTGTCTTCTGGCACTGTTCCCCCTCTTTGTAAATCAGCTGTCATCAAACCATTGCTTAAGAAGCCCAGTCTGGGTGATAATAAATTAAAAAACGATAGACCTGTATCTAATTTATCATTTTTATCTAAAGTCATTAAAAAACTAGTTTTAAAACAACTTCTTGCCTACTTAAACGACCACTTTCTTCTCAGTCCTAATCAGTCGGCCTACAGACATTTCCACAGCACAAAGACAGCTCTCTTGAGAGTCAGCAATAACCTCTAGTGCGTAATGGGCAGCGGTAATGTCTGCATCCTGATACTCTTGGATCTCAGTGCGGCCTTTGACACTGTTGACCATGAAACCGTTTACAAAACCCTTAAAATTAACTTTCGAATTTCTGGTTCAGTTATGGCCTGTTTTAGGTCCTACCTCTCTGATAGGACGTGTTGAACAGACAACGAATACAATGTTTAATTATGAAACAGAATTTAACGTCACACATACACATATACAGCAATTGACTAATTATATTGACTAATACTTATAAAAATTTTCCGAGGACTAAGTTGCGATTGGCGATCTTGTCCATTAGGCAGGTCCATCACACACACACACACACACACACACACACGCACGCACGTACACACACACAGCAGCAGCCTTGTTGGTTTGGCCGCTCTCTCTGGTCACTGCGCACTGCGGGCGTCTCGTAACTGGTCTCCGGTCACTCGCACTGTGATGTGGTAGGTGTAGACTCTAACACTTTAACGGTTGATATACACACACACAGCTCTCTCGCTGGTCACTGTTCACTGCGCGTCTCTGCTTATCTGGTCGGCCTAACCTACACTTGGTCAATGACCCTAACGACTGACCCCACTAATCATGTCAATTACTCTTTTAGGTCGAGATCTTGGCCATGATTTCTGCGGCTCGCCTCATCTGCTGGGCGTCACCGTACAGATAATCATTAAGGCAGGCTTCAGGGTCCCTCCCGTCGGCCCCCATCCCACTACTCGGACACGTGATCACCAAGTGAGCCACTGTCTCTTCTGCTTGACCGCATTGGCGACCGTTTGGTTCCCTTCTGTTGTCCAGACGATGGAGGTAACTGCGTGTCGCGCAGTGGCCAGTCCTCATCTAGGTGATGAGGCTCTGTTCTCCTCGTTTAAGTTCCCACCAGGGGTCGCTGTTGCTCGATCGCTGCATTCTCTGGTGCAGCTGTCGTCCAGTGGCTCCTAAATCCCAACGTCCGTGCAATTTGTTCCTTAAATTGTCCTTTAACCAGGTGGTGACTCCCAGGTGCGTCATGGGCTTCTCTGGTTGTGGTTGAGCCACACCTTCTTTGGCTAAGAAATCCGTTCTGTCATGAAGCGACGCCTCTGAGTGCGAAGCGATAAACTGTAAAATTACCTTAGAGCCTTTTGCATGGATGCTGCCTACTGTCTCCAAAATGGCATTTACCATTCCATGTTCCCGTCGAGCCCCTCCCCACATGCTCGAGAGCTGTGCGTGAGTCGGTGCAGACCACTACGTCCGGGAAATTTTTTCTCTTTGCTAGGCGCTGGTGGACCCTTTTCAGGGCAACCAGTATTGCCTCGATCTCCGCATCAAGGCTCGTTATATTTTCTCCGCTTGGGCCAGCTAGCTCCTCGGGTGGGGCTATCTTTGCGGGATACTGGATAAGGAAACATTAGCCACTGCGCTTTTCCCTCGCAAAACATAAGCCGTCTGTGAAGACTTTAACCAGACTGTCCGAGTAAGCGTTAATCGTTGTTCGCACTGCCTCTGATAGTTCTGTTTGAGGACTGGCTTTGTGGGCTTTCGCGGTCGTCATGTCAAGTCGTATGTCTGGTCGGGTTAGGCTTTGTTGAGGACTCCGAACGGTGATCATCTTCACCTTTTCCCTGTTTCCGGGTAAAATTACGTCTTCTTCAAGACTTTTTTTACCCAATTGTTCTGAAGTTGGAAACAGGGCTCTTCTTTGTCCATTCCGCGGTAACGTTCAATCGTTGTTAGGACAGCCTTGTTCCGCGTGACCTCGAGCGGCTCAACATTTGACAAAACTTCCACTGCCGCCGTGGGTGTCGTGCGCAACGCCCCGAATACAAACCTTAGAGCTCGGTTTTGGATGCGGTCCAGTTCCTCCAGAGCCGTGCGGCTCACGAAGGTCCATGGCCCCTTTCATGCTACTGAGATAGAGCGATCTCAGTAGTCTTGTGTCTGCGCCCCAATTCGTGCAAGTAAGCTGTTACACCAGTCCTAACTTCTGGGTTGTTTTCGCGCACAGTTCGTGTATATGGTTATGAAGCCGGAGTTTTTGGTCCAACCTTACGCCCAAATACACTGGAGTCTTGTCCCATACCAATTCTTTCCCGTTAATGGAGAGTTTTATCTCGACCTTAAGCGCCCTTCTTCCATTGGTGAACCTGGAGTAAACCGTCTTATCAGTGTTAATGACCATTTTCCATTTCCTCGCACAGGCCTCGATTCTATGCAGGTCATTTTGCAGCCTGTTCTGCAAATGTTGGACGTCTTTTCCCGAGCTCCAAATTACTAGATCATCTGCGAACATCGCATTATCGGATACTAATTCAAGATTTTCACATGCACTGACCCATTTCAATTTTTTCGCTTTTTGGACAGCGCCCCGAACTTCAGCCGTAAATCGGTTGTAGCCTGCACGAGCAGTAGGTGTCTTCTTTCTCGCAGCCTGTTTTGGGGCCTTCGCTCTTATTTTTACGAGTTCTTTAAGCTCCTTGTTCCAAAACGGGCGTGTTTTCGTTTTCCCGTTCGATCTGGGGATCGTCTTTCGAGCAATCTTCAGGATGGTGCCAGAAAACTTCTCGAAGGCGGCATCTAAGTGTAAGTCGGCCAATTCGACTTCTAGTAGTGCGAGCTTGGCCTTGCACTGACTTTCAAAATCATTCCACCTGGCTTTTCGGAAAAGCCAGTGGCGTTTTTCACACTTGATCTTGGTCTGTCCTAAGTCAATCTCAAGCAATATGGGAAGATGGTCACTCCCAATTTCTGTCAGGACTTCTAGTTTCTGATTACCCGCAAGGTCTGCGGATATGAGCGTCAGATCTGGTCGGGACTCCGTACCATGTCCGGTGTGAAGTAGAGTGGGCGCACTCTTTTTGTCCTGAAGCCTGATGAGATTGGTCTGGAGACAGACATCCTCCACGTGCTTACCTGACGCATTTCTGTCAGAATAACCCCACATGGGGTATTTGGCATTAAAATCTCCTGCAATGATCGTCCGCTTAAAGATCGTCTCCCCTCGGGTAGGGATCGTGATCGTATTGCAAGGAGTATTGTAAATGATTGTGATGGCAAACGTTTTCCCACACTTGGTAACGTTCACCGACAATGTATCGGTGTTCGAATACCTTTTCGCTTCAATTACCTCCACCGCGAGGTCATTTCTCGCCGTTGTGGTGATCCCTTGGCATCGGTTGCACTTACAGGGGTAGAGTGAGTAACCAGTGATATGTAACGGCTGCCGTGCAGCAACGTTCTTGGAATAGAGACACATCTACTTTTCGTTCGTGGAGTAATTTGGTCACTTCGTGCAGCTTCTGCCGGATCCCACACACATTCAGTTGTAGAACAACCAGGGAATGTTGAGGGTGTCCCATCCCACCCGTACGTTCATGATCAGTGACTTGTTGGCCTCGCGCGCGTCTGTCATGCGTCACACGTGCGAGAGAGGACCTGTTCCTCTTGAGGACATCCGCGGGAAGGGGGTGCAGTCCACACACCTCACCGTAGCTCTACTCGGTCCCACCCTGCCTCCCAGCAATCCCAGCCAGTCGAACCTGCTTTAATAATTTATTTGCCATGGCCATGAGTAAAGGGGTTTGGGCAGAAAGCTTCCACTCATTGAGGAGGAGGTTTTGCGTCGCCTCCCCACTTGCCCAATGAGTCATTCGGTCGGGACTTTTTTTGGTTGGGGACGTTGGATGTTTTGGCTACGGGAAAGCTTTCCCTACTAGTCTTCCACGCCGCGCAGAGGTAAGATACGGGTGACACCACCGAGTTTCCTCTGTAATGTGGGTCGCCGACTTAGAGGCGTTCGGTCGGGTCACCCCCCCCCCCCCCAGACTGAGCCCACTAACTGACCCCACTAACTGACTCAACTGCACAGATTGTATCTATACTCAACGATATACTACACCGACTGTACTAAGTTCTACTGTATTGAAGTTCAATAATTCAATAATTGAACAGTACTCACCTCAACTGTACTGAATCTAAATTAGCTCACGTTACTGAAACTAAAGTCAACTGTACTAATTGTACTAACTCAAGCTAACTGTTACTAACTTCACTGTTACTAACTTCACTGTTACTAACTGGCTAGAAATGAGAATAACGAATACAACGCATAAGACATAACTAAGAATTTAAATCACATCACATTATTAATAACTAGCGAGAAACGGCATGCATTGCATGCCACTCAAAGAAAAAAAAATTGTGTTTTAATTAGGTTTTTGAAGTAATTTATTTTTAAATAGAAAATATGTTTTTCTTTTTTCCATCTTGTGCGTACACAAATAAATTAAAAGGTTTTTCGACGCGTGAACAGGCCACATACAGCTGTCCACGTGAGAGGCGTGGATTTTCAAAATAATAGTCCACACACTTGTAGCGATTGATCCACCCATGCAGCAGTTCTGTTTGAAATTATATTTGTATGCCTTACACATTTTTTTTTAAAAATTAAGCCCCCGGGCCAAACACCATTTTGAAAAGTGGTTGTACAAATTCAGAAACCTTATTATTATGTCACACAAACTGAAATGTCGCTTGTAGCTCTGTGTGAAATGATAGGTGTATAGCTCCTATCAGAAAAAAATATAATTTGCTTGCTTGATTACTATAATTTACCAAAATCAGTGAATGTAATAGGAAAGCATTCGGAAATTATATTTAGCTCAGGACAGTAGGACATAAAAAAAAGAATTTAGGCATTTATTAAAAAACAGAATATTGTAAAATGTGTGTAATAATTCAGAAAAATCTACGGACCTTTGCACAAAAACTCACAGAAGTTTTATCGCAATCGAATGAATGGTAAAGTAGCGCATACGGTAAATATATACATACATTAATATTATATTTGTATAAACAAAAATTATCGAATAAAAGATACCATTTGCGCAACTAATCAAGGAAGCGTTCAGTCTACCATCCATCCATCCATCCTTCCGGCCATACATCCATCCGCTCGACAATTCATTGGTCCATCCGTCACTCCATCCGTCTGTCCCTTCATCCGTCTGTCCGTCCATCGATCCATCCATTCCATCCATCCATCCACCCATCCATTCATCCATCCATCCACCCAACCATCGATCCATCCATCCATCCATCATCTATTCACAATGTATACCAGGCTACTGATCTTCTTGCTTTGGAGGCATGCTGTTGAGAGCCAGTCTTTCGCAGATGACATGCAGTTATACAAGCATACCCATCCCTCTCTTGTTGATTCCGCTGTCAAGATTGCATTGGTGATGTCAAGTCATGGATAGCACTCAGGAAGTTGAAACTTAATGATGACAAAACGGAAGCACTCCAAATTCATATTCACAAATCATATTCTACCTCAGCTCTACCCACATCATTTTAAGAAGGTACCTCCGACATACAGTTACATACTGTGCTAGGAATTTTGGTTATATTTTCTCTAACAACATGTCTTTCGATAAGCATATCTCTCACATTTATCGTTCTGCATACACCGCTATCCGTCAGATCAGCTTAACCCACCACTACCTCACAGTTAGCGCAACAAAACACTAGTATTTTGTTACGCACTGGCTGCTATTGTGAGAAATTAATCTCCTATTTTAATTGTATGGCTCGTTCAAAAAAGTGCCTAACAAAAGACGATACCATAGAGAAATACAATAAAAAAAATACGACAACCAAAACAGTACTGTGTCTGTCAATCCTTTTATATATGCAGCGCCACTACCTTTCAGAAACTACTCAGCATTTGTTTACGTTTCTAGAACGAATCGCGAATGTTCGACAAGATAGTAGGAGACTTACTAACCATGTTTAATTGGTAGTCGGTAGTAAACACGATACATCAAAGACAAAGCCACGCCCATCTATGAACGTAGCGTGTGCTAGGAATCTAATTTGGGGTCAAGCAAAGTTCACGCACGGGGAAAAGTGTCCTATATAACACCTCCCCTCTTAAAAGAAAAAAAAAATCATTTTTCAAATAGGGAATTCCTTTTTCATTAAAAAAATTAAAGAAAGTACATTTCTTCCTTTCCAAAATATCGGACAAAAAAATTCTTGGACAAAAATCTTCTTAACATCTTACAAACAATAACATAAGTTATAGGTACAGTGAAAATTAATTTCAGTACAAAGTATCTGCAATGACATTATCTTTGCCTTTAATATGTTTGATGTCCAAATTATATTCTTGTAAAAATAGACTCCATCTTAACAATCTTTGATTTTTGGAGACCATCTTATTAAAAAATGTTAAGGGATTGTGATCAGTAAAAATAAGTACTGAATGTAAAGAACAATTGACATAAAAATCAAATTGTTGGAGAGCAAAAATTAAACCTAAACATTCTTTTTCTACAGTGGAATTGTTTTTCTGAGTTAATTTTCTTTGAGAAATAACAGACAGGGGGATCTACACTGTGGTTATCTTCTTGAAAAAGAACTGCACCAATGCCAACATCACTGGCATCTACTGCTAATTTAAACTGTTTGTTAAAGTCTGGAGCAATGAGAACAGGAGCATTAGCAAGTATATTTTTAATGTTTTCGAATGCTTCCTGACAAGCATCTGACCAATGAAATTTTGCATTTTTCTTTAACATATTATTTGAAGAAGCAATCACTGATACATTTTTGCACAACTTTCTAAAGTAACCTGTCATTCCCCAAAATCTCATTAACTGTTTTCTAGTAGTGGGTGGTGGAAGTGATACAATAGCATTTATTTTAGCTTAAACGGGCTTTACATGACCTTGACCCACTATGTGACCTAAATATTCCACAGTTGCATGACATAATTCACACTTATTCAAAGTTACAGTTACATTTGCCTGCAAACATTTTTTAAACAGATATTTAACTGGTTTACATGAGTTGAAAAATCTTGACTGTAAATAATTACATCAGCAATATGGGCGCTGCAATTTGCCTGGTCAACAATAATGTTATTTACTAGACGTTGGAATGTAGCTGGGGCATTTTTCATTTCAAACGGTAATACTTTATATTAGTATAAACCATCTGGAATCCAAAAAGCAGAGATTTCTTTTGCTCTGTCAGATAGAGGAACCTGCCAATAACCTAATAGTAAGTCTATCTTGGTTACATATTTGGCATCACCTATTCAATCAATAAGATCGTCTATCCTTGGAATCGGAAAGCAATCAAACTTTGTCACTGCATTCACTTTCCTGAAGTCAGTGCAAATCCTATAGATTTTGTCAGGCTTTGGGACTTAAGTACATGGTTAACTACAGTAACTAGAGCTTGGTTCAATGATAGCATTTTCAAACATGTATTTTATTTCAGACATGATTATTTCAAGTTTTTCCGGATTGACCCTATAGGGGTGTTGCTTGACCGGAACTGCATTGCCAATGTCAACATCATGTACAGCAATGTTGGTTTTATTAGGTACATCAGGGAAAAGTAAAACACATTCTACTTTACAGGCTTTACAACATCCTTCTCTGGCAATGACAAATGTCCTAATTTCTTATCCAAGTTGGCCGATACTTCTGAATTTTTAAGTTTGTAATTACCAACTTTTTCTGGGACACTATCAAAGGTTTCAGTAACATTTTCTTTAGGTAATGAAGTTACATTTGAGATTGTGTTACCATTAGGTTCTGAGGATGGACAATGATCATCTCTTTTCTACCAACATATTCTTATAACATATTAATGTGACATAACGATCTTTTACGATCTGGTGTTAACACAATGTAATATAAAACATTACTTTTGGACACAACTACACAAGGAGCAAAATATCTGGCTTGTAGTGCTTGCCCTGGTATCGGCAAAAAGCACAATCACTTTGTCCCCTGAAGCAAACTGTCTGAATTTGGACTTTTTGTCATACACAACTTCCATTTTAGATTAAGAATGTTTCAAATGTGATTTAGCCAAATTAATGGCATTAAAAAGTTTAGTTTTAAATTTTAGGACATAGCCATTAAGTCCTTCCGTGGGTGCTGATGACATCCACGTGTCTTTTAAAAGTTTAAGGGGACCGTGAACCGTGTGGCCAAACACCAATTCGAAGGGGCTGAATCCAAGTGATTCTTGAACTGCTTCTCTTGCGGCGAACAGTAGCATGTTGATTCCTTCATCCCAGTCTTTCTCTTGTTCTAGGCAGTACGTTCTCATTATGTTCTTCAGCTTCTGATGGAATCGCTCAAGTGCTCCCTGCGACTCAGGATGATATGCACTCGACAAGCAGTGTTCCATGCCAAACTGGTTCCTCACTTGTTTGAATAGTCCAGCCTTGAAGTTGGTTCCTTGATCAGAGTGTACCGACTTCGGTAGACCAAACAACGTAAAAAACTTTGTCAAGGCTTTGACGATGTTTGGAACCTTGATATTATGAAGACGAATCACTTCTGGGAACCTTGTTGACGCACACATGATTGTTAGCAAGCATTGGTGACCTGATTTTGTCTTTGGCAGAGGTCCAACGCAAATCACGCTACTGAAAGGTTCTTCGAACGCTGGAATGGGTTCAAAGAGGAGCTGCTGGTATCTTCTGATTTGGTTTCCCTACCCCCTGACAAGTATGACATGATCTGCAGTAGTCAACCACATATTTCTTGATCTTGGGCCAAAAGAAGTGTGACGTGATTTTTTGATGTGTCTTGTTTACTCCCAAATGGCCTGAAAGGGGTGAATAATGGGCTAAGTTCAGGACTACGTTCCGGAATGGTGTAGGAACTACTATTTGATGAATTACCCTCCATTCTCCGTCAGCATTTGCGTCTGGAGCTCGCCATTTTCGCATAAGCATGTCATATTGAATATAATAACAAGATACACGTTTTAGTGAAAGTTCAAGATTGATGCGTCATAAATGAAGTGACCCCCCCCCCCTCACCCCCTGGTTACAACGCTGATGTTAAGCTTTCTTGATGATTATACAAAATACAAATGTAGACGTTTCGACAAATGCCTTCATCAGTACAATAGAAACAAAACAAAAGCGAAAAATTCATATCATTAAAATTAAATTGACATAATATATATATATATATATATATCCTGCCTAAATACAGAGAAACATTGACTGCTACTAACCCTACATCCTGGCAATGTAACATGTACTGCTACTAACCCTATATCCTGGCAATGTAACATGTACTGCTACTAACCCTACATCCTGGCTATGTAACATGTGCTGCTACTAACCCTACATCCTGGCTATGTAACATGTACTGCTACTAACTCTAGATCCTGGCTATTTAACATGTACTGCTACTAACCCTACATCCTGGCTATGTAACATGTACTGCTACTAACCCTACATCCTGGCTATTTAACATGTACTGCTACTAACCCTGCATCCTGGCTATTTAACATGTACTCTTACTAACCCTACATCCTGGCCATTTAACATGTACTGCTATTTACCCTGCCTCCTTGCAATGTAACATGTACTGCTACTAACTCTAGATCCTGGCTATTTAACATGTACTGCTTCTAACCCTACATCCTGGCTATGTAACATGTACTGCTACTAACTCTACATCCTGGCTATTTAACATGTACTCTTACTAACCCTACATCCTGGCTATGTAACGTGTACTGCTACTAACCCTACATCCTGGCTATGTAACATGTACTGCTACTAACCCTATATCCTGGCTATTTAACATGTACTGCTACTAACCCTACATCCTGGCTATTTAACGTGTACTGCTACTAACCCTACATCCTGGCTATTTAACATGTACTGCTACTAACCATACATCCTGGCTATTTAACATGTACTGCTTCTAACCCTACATCCTGGCTATGTAACATGTACTGCTACTAACCCTACATCCTGGCTATTTAACATGTACTGCTACTAACCCTACATCCTGGCTATGTAACGTGTACTGCTACTAACCCTACATCCTGGCTATGTAACATGTACTGCTACTAACCCTACATCCTGGCTGTTTAACATGTACTGCTACTAACCCTACATCCTGGCTATGTAACGTGTACTGCTACTAACCCTACATCCTGGCTATGTAACCTACCATACTAAAACTCGGACAAAAATGAGGCCTTTACAGCCAGCGAAACAATACTCAATACATGCAGACGACACAACCAACGATACAACCCGCCAAACAACCCAATCATGCATTCGTTTATACATACTGCCGTACTTCCAGCCATTCATCCAGAAAGACATCCAGTCATACACCCTGCTTTGCTTCTAGCCATAAGTCCACTCATACATTCAGCCATTTATCAAGCCATACATCTAGCCATATATCCAGCCATATATCTAACCATTTTTCCAGAAATACATTCAGCCATACATCAAGCCTTGCTTCTAGCCGTAAATCCAGCCGTGCATCCATCCATACATCCAGTCATACATCCAGTCATACAAGGTAGCCATAAAAGATAGCCATACAAGCTAGCCATACAAGCTAGCCATACAAGCTGGCCAAACAACCTGTCATAGAATCAGCAATAAAATCCGTTTCTCCATAAAAAATCCCCCATATTTCCTACACGTGCGCTAAAAACCCCCAGAATGCAAATGAACTCTTCAAGCACTTCCTGTCTCCCTGACACTCTTGGAATAATAAGTCTAAAAACGATTCAACGGAGAGCTTAAAACTTTGCGCAAATCGTATTTATTTTCTTTTCAAATCCTACCAGAAATTGCAGATTTAATGTGGCCCTTAATGGATTTTCACAAGATGGATGAAGAAAAGAAACCCACACAAAAATAAATAAATAAAATAAACTACAAAATAAAGCAAAAAAAAAAAAACAACTGGCATGAAATATGTGAAGAAGATGTAGATGAGGGGCTGAGAAGAAAGAAATAGGACGTGAAAAGAACAGAGTCCGAAATAACAGATTTTAAGTAAAAGAAGGGGGGAAAGCGAAACAGAAAGAATGTAAAAGGCTTAAAATATTGCCAAGAAGTCCAAATTTAACGCATAGCTGGAATTTGTGGATTTTTTCGTCCAAGAAAATTTTATATTGAATGATCTTTTTGATACAATTTGGAAATGAAACAAACAAAACAAAACAAAAAAAAACCAGAAAAACCAACAAAAAACAAACAAACAAACAAGCAAATCTATTTATGACGAAAATAATTTGATGCACTTGAATTTGAATATTTCTGCCATTTTGTAAAAATTTGGGTACTTTAGTGTAATGATTTTAAAATTATATCTCAAAATGTCAGGTCAGACTAATAGTTGTCAAGAGGTCTAGATGTTGACACATATAATGGACGAATTGACCAAGTCAACTCGTAGAGAATTTAAGCATGTATTCAGTAAAGAAACATCAAATAAGACTCGGTTGTTGCTCTAGTTGCACTTCTGTTGCTATAATCTTTTAAGTGTAATATGTTTAGATGATCATCAGGGCATCTCATCAAAATTGGAAATCACACAAATTTGTAATTTCAAATAAGAAATATTCAATTATAAAAGTAGATTATAATGCCCAGAAAGCATTTAAAAAAAAATAAGAATTTTATTATTAAAAAAAAAATTACATCTGCTAAAATGGTGCATATTAATTAAAATCATTCAAATAAATAACATTTGAAGTGCAGCTGTTGTATACGTTATTTCCAAACACGTACTTTTAAAGTTGGTTAAAATATGATGGATTTAAAGTGTTTTTTTTTTGAAAGTCAAGTTATTCAATAGGGTTTGTCATTTAATGGCGGAAATCTATTAATACAACATCCGGGCATTCAGTCTGGTCATTCTCATTTCATGGCGGAGATCCATTAATAGAACATCAGGGCATTTGGTTTGGTCAATCCCTCAACAGCTGTTCGATATTTATACGTTAATATGGGTCAAGAAAGTAGGCCTTGAGCAAAACCTGTTTACAGCTTTATTTTACGAAACATTTTACACATTGTTAAAGTTATATATTGTCGAGAACATTTGTTAATGTAAGTTCTATTTTTGTTCTCTATCTCCTTTGACTGGATGATAACACTTGCTTCCACCTATCACACATATACCAAAAACCAAATAACAATAACTCGTCAATGGTTAGACTTTCACTTTTGTTTATCTGCTACTGTGCTTCACTCTTCTACTTGCTCTGTCTCTCTCTACTGTCCAAGTCGGGCCCTTAAATTTGCAATCGCTGTTCTTCGACTGGCTTCTCCCCGACTGTCCTCTACTTCTGTCCGGCTGAGTTCTTCCTTGTCCCCACTAACGGTCCCCCTTTATAAGTCACCGAATGGGTAGTATCATCTCTAGAGATTCCTTCCCAAGACTGTCTATTCCTACATCTATGCTACGAACTGTTTCTACATTCTGGTACTGTGATTAACTTCCCTCCGTCTAAATAGAATGTCTCATTAACTTACAACCCTTGATTGATAGCCACTGTCCGTGTGGCCTGCAATTTGATAGTCCTACTCTTTGATGACGGTACCCAACGACAGTTGTGGACTGCGCCTGTCTGCACTACCTAAGTCCCCCCCCCCCCCCCCCGGTTAACACGGACATGTCTCATTAACCAAGCCACCCGACCCTACATTACAATGCCCTGATTTATAACTACTGTCACCGTCACGGTCGTACTATAGCTCGTCCCGTTGCCATCTGACACCTTGCGACGGGTGGTCAGTCTTCCTGCCTGTGGGAATTTTCCCCACCCCTGCTGAATCTTGGTTTGTACTTAACCACAATATTTGCTGAAATAAGTTGTTTACAGCCGTGTTTTATGATCAATGTGTCTTGAAACAGTGGCATTATGCAGCGCTGGGAAGTCAATGTGTCTTGAAACAGTGGCATTATGCAGCGCTGGGAAGTCAATGTGTCTTGAAACAGTGACATTATGCAGCGCTGGGAAGTCAATGTGTCTTGAAACAGTGACATTATGCAGCGCTGGGAAGTTGTCCGGTCTGAGAAATGACAAACACTATTTTGAGGTTTTCGGTTTATCAGGAGCCTAATTCGTGACCGTTAAAATTGTTATGCATTAGCTGCAAATTAAAAGCTCTCATCATAGTCTTTGTGATTTAATGAAGTATAGATTTGTAAAAAAAAGGAAGGTCTCGTGCATCTGTTTGTTTTTTATTACCATTGTTTCAACTAGGAAGGACATCAATACACGTGCCAAGAGGCATAGATTGTATAAGTAGAAGGCCAGTGCACACGCTTTCTACACAAAATGGAACGTTTCCTTTTAAAAGAAGATTAATGATTATTGGTCTGCATTTTCATATAAGGTTTTAATCATTTGTTTCTTTGTTTTCATAAATCTAAACGTCATTGCTACTATCATTTAATTCACTGTGGAAGACAAAGCTTCCATGTAGCAAATAGTATTAGAGATTAGAGATGCAGCTATTTTTTGACGTATGCTGTTTTGATTATATATATGTATATCTACTTACTTATTTTTTTTTTTATTAAAAAAACCACAACAAAACAACTTAAAATTAGTTTGAAAACACCAGTTCTTGCTTTAATGTTGAGCGTTCCTGGGAATTCTTGGTGTTTCAATTAAGTTTTTCAAAAATATAATTTTTCGCTGTGTGAAGAGTGCAGCGATATTCTTGCGTCCGGCACTCACAGACCATATCATGGGTTACATGACTGTCATAGATTTTTTCCATGGACCACATGACTGTCACTGATCATATCGTGGGCTACATGACGATGTTGAGTCTCGGCGGTGTTATAAATATATACATATATATATATATATATATATATAAAATATAAAAAGCACACATCTAAACTCCATTATATTAATTATATTAATAATCTATGACCCCCAAGTAAGTGATGGCAGAGAGTCAGAATGACCATCTTCTGTAATAACTGTTTACAACAGTAACACTTCCTGGAACACCAACGCACTGTTGAACGATACAACGCGGGATGGCTCTGCGCACCAAGAACACCGCTACACGCTATATTCCCCGCGAGGGTCTCTTCCACCTTTGGGATCATGATAGCCAATTTTCCCCGCCTGCTTGGCTAGGGAAGCGAGGGTAAGTGAGACCTAAATTAGATTTATTGTGGTCATTTTCCGGTCATCAACATGTCTCTTCATGAGTAGCCTCATGAGACGAGTACTGTGTTAACCACGTGGTCGGCTTAGGGCTCTTGAGGTGGAGTATTATTTGATATCTTTATAACTCTGTAGTTTATCTGATTTTTCTGAACAGGCTATTTTTTTCGACACTTTGCTTTTGAACTTACTTTTAACTTGAAAGTATTTCTTTTAATTTTTTATCTTCTAAATGGGCATGTTTTTAATTGCACACCTATAAAAGTATTGAAATTCAATTTTTTAAAATTGTTCAGATGAGTTAGTGAATTAAAACAGATTGCTTACTTCAGTTCCACTGGTCAATAGTATCATGGCAGCCTTACTTGAGATCCACTGGGCAATGGTTTCATGGCAGCTTTTTTTGAGATACACTGGTCAATAGTATCATGGCAGCCTTACTTGAGATCCACTGGGCAATGGTTTCATGGCAGCTTTATTTGAGATCCACTGGTCAATAGTATCATGGCAGCCTTACTTGAGATCCACTGGGCAATGGTTTCATGGCAGCTTTATTTGAGTTCCACAGGGCAATGGTGTCATGGCAGCTTTACTTGAGTTCCACTGGGCAATGGTGTCATGGCAGCTTTATTTGAGTTCCACTGGGCAATGGTGTCATGGCAGCTTTACTTGAGTTCCACTGGGAAATGGTGTCATGGCAGATTTACTTGTGTTCCACTGCGCAATGGTGTCATGCAGCCTTACTTTAGGTCCACTGGGAAATGGTGTCATGGCAGCCTTACTTCAGTTCCAATGGGCAATGGTGTCATGGCAGCTTTACTTGAGTTCCACTGGGAAATGGTGTCATGGCAGATTTACTTGTGTTCCACTGCGCAATGGTGTCATGCAACCTTACTTTAGGTCCACTGGGCAATGGTGTCATGGCAGCCTTACTTCAGTTCCAATGGGCAATGGTGTCATGGCAGCTTTACTTGATTTCCACTGCGCAATGCTGTCATGCAGCCTTACTTTAGGTCCACTGGGCAATTGTGTCATTGCAGCCTTTCTTCAGATCCACTGGTCAATGCTGTAATGGAAGCCTTAATTTAGGTACATTGCGCAAGGATACCATTGCTGTCTAATTAAGTTCCACTGGGAAATGGGGTCATGGCAGCCTTACTTTAGTTCCATTGGGCAATGGTGTCATGGCAGCCTTACTTTAGTTTACACTGGCCAATGGTGTCATGTCAGCCTTACTTTAGTACCATTGGGCAATGGTGTCATGGCAGCCTTACTTTAGTTTACACTGGCCAATGGTGTCATGGCAGTCTTACTTTAGTACCACTGGCCAATGGTGTCATGGCAGCCTTACTTTAGTTTACACTGGCCAATGGTGTCATGGCAGCCTTGCTTTAGTTTACACTGGCCAATGGTGTCATGGCAGCCTTACTTTAGTTCCACTGGCCAATGGTGTCATGGCATCCTTACTTTAGTTTACACTGGCCAATGGTGTCATGGCAGCCTTACTTTAGCTTCCACTGGCCAATGGTGTCATTGGTGTCATGGCAGTCTTACTTTAGTACCACTGGGCAATGGTGTCATGGCAGCCTTACTTTAGTTTACACTGGGCAATGGTGTCATGGCAGCCTTGCTTTAGTTTACACTGGCCAATGGTGTCATGGCAGCCTTACTTTAGTACCACTGGCCAATGGTGTCATGGCATCCTTACTTTAGTTTACACTGGCCAATGGTGTCATGGCAGCCTTACTTTAGTTTACACTGGCCAATGGTGTCATGGCAGCCTTACTTTAGTTCCATTGGGCAATGGTGTCATGGCAGCCTTACTTTAGTTTACACTGGCCAATGGTGTCATGGCAGCCTTACTTTAGTTTACACTGGGCAATGTTGTCATCGCAGCGTTACTTTATTTTTCACTGGCCAATGGTGTCAAGGCATCCTTACTTTAGTTTACACTGGCCAATGGTGTCATGGCAGCCTTACTTTAGTTTACACTGGGCAATGTTGTCATCGCAGCGTTACTTTATTTTTCACTGGCCAATGGTGTCAAGGCAGCCTTACTTTAGTTTACACTGGCCAATGGTGTCATGGCAGCCTTACTTTAGTTTACACTGGCCAATGGTGTCATGGCAGCCTTACTTTAGTTTACACTGGGCAATGGTGCTATGGCATCCGAGTCTTAAAAATAAAAGTTTGATATTTTTCATATTAGGTCTTTTTCTTTATGACAAGAGCTTGGGAAAATATTTGGATTTTCCATAAACAATTTGATCACGTGACACTCTTCCCTATTGGCTGACATGTCATTATTAAAATAATTTTTTAGTTAAAGTCTTACAATTAGCCCATGCACAATCTAGATCAATGTTTGTTTGTTTTTTTTTTAAAAAAAGCTCACAAGTATAGACACTCATTAAAAAAAATATCATTAACATGTTAAAAAATTTAATCTTCCCCAAAAGAGTCTGTCAAAATCTCCTTACGTGAATGTAAACCTAAGATTTAACTATCAAAAAAAAAAAGATTATATTCTGGATTGTGACCGGATACTTCCGCTAGCCCCCCCCCCCCCCCTCTTTTTTTTAAA